>CATIWR010615082.1:0-67602 GCA_949677035.1 Omphalea diandra | reverse complement strand
AATTCAAACATAGGTTTGTCATGCTTGCTGCAGAACAATAACAATCTGTTGCAGAGACAACTAAGCCTTTTATCCTTTACAATGCAGCAAAAGGATGTGTGAATTCAAGGTTGGCTCAGTCTTGATCTGCTTCTACATTATCATTAGCCGAAGAGAATGAGAAGACATATTGATGAATGCAACAGGGAAAATCATCACAATAAAGATATAGATGCTAAACGAGTCACTGATGAAATAATAGGGACTTGTGAAACCGATATAATGAGATTTCAAAATGCATCCAAATAAAATGGAGAAATTAGAAAAAAAAAAAAAATGTGGCGGACTCCATTTTATTCTTTTGTTTGTTTGCACTGAAGAAAAGAGAGACCGCTTATATGGTCTAAACATCAAACAAGGGTTATTATATGGTCTAAACATCAAACAAGGGTTATTATATGAGAATTATGGGATTTTTATTTTTTTAGTATGCATTAGAAAGAGATGTATCCTTCAGGAAGGAAGACTAGAGTGATTGAGATTAGGGTGAGCATAGTTTTCGGGACTTTCAAATTGAACCTAATATTCCAATCAGACTGAATGCAATTTAAAACTTTTTGGATTGAACTGAACTAAAAGTTTAGTTTGATATAATACAGACTCCTAGTTATTATCCGAGTTGATTTCTGATTTCGAAGCTTGCTAGATCAAATCACCGATCCCAAATAATTTGAAATATATATATATACATATATACACGCACATATACACACACACAAAATTTATCTAAATTGTATCAAATTGTTTGGACTAGGAATTTCAGTACTATTTCAGTAGCTTTGAAATCTCGAAAGTTCAATCAAACTCCGGAGATTTTCTAATCTTCAAATTATTTTGGAGGCTTGGTTCCTCTAGCACACAGGGGTGCAATGCGTTAAATGATCTCCCGAATAAAATTGAAATCAGTATTACAGCAATAGCAATGCCAATATCAAGAATCCTACTAGATAGCCAATGCAATGGTCCTTGGACTGGTAACTTGGAGTATTCAAAGTTATTCCTCTACCACCAGTTAGGAAATGGAGTGAGATAATCTTGTAATATCTAATAAGAGAACTTACAAGCATATAATTAAAAAAAATCATTTTCCTTGTTTTATATAGTAAGTAAATACGGAAATTATTTTTTAGAAAAATATTTCACTTTTTTTTATTTGGTGCATCCCAAAAAAATTGGTCAATAAAAAACATTTTCTTAATCAAAGGAAAAATTAAATCATTTTTCAAGAAAATAACTTTTCATTTTAAAACATAAAGTCATTTTTCAGATCTTGATGAACTCATTTAAATGAAAAATAAATCATATATGCACAGATATTCATTATTACTAGTCTTCATTGACTACTGACATCCATCATCAATCATCATCTCCAACATTGATCGTCAATGATAGATGAAACTCATAAAATAATTTTATTTGTAATATATTTTTTATATTAAATTAAAAAATAATATAAATATAAAATATTTATAGTCTAAATTTTATTATAATATTATGAATAAAAAATTAATATTTTTTGTAATGTATTTCAAATATCAGAAAATATGTTTCTTAAAAAACATTTTTTTAAAAAAATTTTTGTCCTAAATAATTATTTTCTGTGGCACAATAGGAGCTTAGATTAGCATATGACTAGAACCAATGAGGATCCCCCTTCCTCCAAAAAAAAAACAATAATAAAAAAAAAAAAAGATGAGAATTCTCCCGAAGTGAACTGCTAGGACTGTCCAGCAGAACAAAGGACCAAGCAAAAATATCCATCACTGGCTTGTCGAAATTAAAACGAACAAGCTTCACGCTTCAAGTAAGAAAAACCCAAATTGAGATGCACCTCAAAGTGGTTGCTAGATATCTCTTACGATCTACCTTTGATTTAAATTGGTTAAGTATAGGGAAAAGAAAATTTTAATACAAAAGGGAACAGCGAAATTAGAGAAGTTTGTACATGAACTTGCATTTTATCCATTCACTCCCTACTAAGCAATTAATGGTGATATAAATCCTTCTGAATTTTACTTTGTGGCTATAGGTTGGGAACTTTGGCACGAAAGAAAAAGGTCAGGGAACTGAGTAGCACTCAGTGCACTAATAAATTATCGGAGCATTATGCCTGGGAAAGCACGCGGGTGAATAGCCCACAACATAAGTTTTAGCCATGGAAATTGCGAACCACCCTTCTGCTGTTTTTGCATAAACAGCAAAATATTAAGGAACGGGATATATATGTGTCACACCGAGACATTAATGAAATAATCACCACAGTGAACCAGAGTCATGAATTTGTAATATTTTCTCTGGTGTAGTAAACATCTATCGCTGTTATTGTAACTGTTTTAAAATCACAAGAAAAAATAGAATTTCTTCTTGTAAATTTATGGCGGACTTCGGAAGTGTGAACTACAGAGCCAGACTTTGAATCGATATACAGGATGGACAAGATTCTTTCCTTTGAGCAGCCACTTGAAGCACTAGAGTTTCTGAATTATTTGAGCATGAAAAGTGCAAGAGAAAATAGTAGTTTTTAAATATGATGATAGCAATATAATTGGCTAACTTTTTTACATTCTAGATAAATTACGGAATTCATAATTAATAATAACATATTGATATTCCTGTTTTATAATAAGTTCATTTGAATCTCCAAAATCAATTACTCAGATTAATTTTGGACTATTTTTAGTCTTCATCATAATTTTTTAGTTGTTTTAATTTGAATTTAGATTTGTTTAGGATTTGTTCTGGTCTATATCACGGTGAATTTTATAGCATTGTTATAGTATAGCATCGTTGTATAAAATTTTAAATTATATATATAATTTATTAATCATTTATGATAATTTTATTAGAAATAAAAATTATCTAAAATAATAAATAACTATAGACACTAATAAAATTATTATCTTAATCTTAAAAATTATATTAATTGTAATATCATAATTCAATGCCAATGCATTGTAGTGATGACTTTAGAAACTCTTATTATGTCAATTTTTCAATTATTTAATAACGATTTTTTCTTTAATTTACTTGCTAATTAATTATAAATAAATGTTAAGATTTCAATTTTTATTTGTGACAAATTTTGAAGCATGCATATAAAATCAAGCGACAAAAACCCACACTTATCCTTGAGAGTTTTTGATCTTCTGAGTTCAAGTAGGATTTTACACTATATTCAAGTAGTCACCCATATATGGGGGAAAAAAGAAAGGAATAGATATAGAATAAACTTACAAATCACACGCATGTAGGCTGTCTTTGGACAATTGTAATTTTTAAATATAATTACTGAAAATAATCAAATAATAGTATAAAAATAAAAAACTTAAATTAGTGTTAATATTATGTATTTATAAAATTAATACAAAATTTAGCTTAGTAAAATATTGTTATTTATTAGAGCTGTATTTAAATATTCAAATTGAAAAATACAATTATAAAAAGTGATTAAAATAAATATTGAAACTTATTCAAATAAATATTATAATATTACCTTTGGAAAGAACACATTTACGTGGAGTGCAGTGAGCGTATATAAAACTACCTCAACATCAATGGATACCATCCAAATCATGCAATAGATCCATTGACATGACAGCTATCATTTTTTGTTATTATTATTTTTCATTGGTAAGGTGAATGTGGCAATATATATATATATATATATCGATCAAGAGAGATTAAAGAAAAATATGCACAAAAATACACATGCAGTGTTATATGAGACTCTATGATAAGAGGGGAATGTGCATGAGGAAGTTAAGGAACGCCCAACTTCTTTTAACTCACAGGCGGGTCATGTAATTCACCCCAAGGTAATAAACGTCAGATGTAATAACTAAAAATGCATGAGAGAGAAACATTAAGGGAAAACGAGAGATAGCAAAGCAAGAACCTCACGGGACTGCAACATATGGCATTTAATGTCCTCAACCAAAAAACTGCCTTTTTTTTGTTCTCCTTTCTATCAATATCTTGCCCTATATATAGGGAAGACTTTTGAAACCTAACCCAAAACCTAAAAGAAAGAATATATATAAATAAAGAGTCTTCTTTGAAAGGTAAAGATGTCTCACATAGCTGTAGAAAGAAACCGGAGAAGACAGATGAATGAACATCTCAAAGTCTTACGTTCCTTGACCCCTTGTTTCTATATCAAAAGGGTATAAGTATAATAGATTATATCTCAAATATTTAACTATCATGTTTAATTTCTTTACACTTTTGAGTTGATGATTTTATGGCTTCTTTGGTTAGGGGGACCAAGCATCTATTGTAGGTGGTGTAATAGAGTTTATAAAAGAGTTGCACCAGGTTCTACAAGCTTTAGAGTCCAAGAAAAGAAGGAAGAGTTTAAGCCCTAGTCCTGGTCCAAGCCCTAGACATAGGCCAGTGCATCATCAACCTGATCATCATCAGAGCCGTTTTGGGCAAGATAGTTTTAAGGAACTAAGTGCATGCTGCAAATCTTCAGTTGCGGATGTGGAAGCAAAGATATCAGGATCAAATGTGATGTTAAAAATAATATCGAGAAGAATACCAGGTCAAATTGTGAGGATAATCAGTGTTTTAGAAGAACTTTCCTTTGAGGTCCTTCATCTCAACATCAGTAGTATGGAAGATACTGTTCTCTACTCCTTTGTCGTTAAGGTATACCGTGACACCATTGTTCTATATATTAAATGAACATAAGTTTTAACCTAAACAAATTATGTGCTTGTTATAACTGTTAACAATTAACAAATACGTGTGCAAAATCTTGAGTAACCGTTGAGTAAAATAAAGAAACAATTCAATCGATATATGATCTTGAAAATAGATGCTGATTTGGGACATGCCAATAGCTGCTAGTTCTTTCTGTTAATGAATTTCCATAGGCATAATGCAATCTCTTTAATCTTCTAGTTGCATCCATTACTTAGCCGAGAACAAATAATGGTACATAATTTGCAGTTCCATTCTTTCTATTGGGTTTGCTTCTATCCATACATAAATTATATAATCTGTTCCACCCTCATTATTTTTAATTGGTGAGGGAGAGTTGCAGTCGAACTTGCGTCATTTTCAGTTGGATGCAAGAATTTGTTGATAAGTACTTGAGCTTAGATTTACCTGTCAAGGGCAGACTCCTATGCACTTTAATTACATAACCAACACGCATCTGCTGGTTGACACATATGTTAGTCTTACATTGACTTTTACACTTGTCAAGTGCATAACATATTCTCACCACTTCTACGTAGGACATCGAAACTTTAAGAAAATTGGAACTATTACTATATCGATCTGGTGACGAAAAGAATGTTATGGTTTCTTTTCTTTTGACCATATAGAACACAATAATATGATGTCAAGTGCTATATTGCTGCTGTAGAATCACATTGATGAGAAAGTTATAATCTTAATTAACATGGGTTATGCATAAATATGATTTGTTGTTGCAGATAGGGCTGGAATGTCAGCTAAGCGTGGAGGAACTTGCAGTTGAAGTTCAACAAAGCTTCTTTTCTGACGTAGTTTATGCAAATGAAATGTAGCTAATTTGCTATCTTGCTTGGAGCTTTTGATGGTTGCTATATAAATATATGCATGCAGTAAGAGATAAATGATATAATACGTATTCTTAATTTTCTTGTGCATGAAAAACAGTTGACTTTGACGAGTATGACAAGAGATAGACATGCCCAAGAAAAATGAGTAGGTACATTATCATTTCTTATCAGGGCATCCGTAAGAAATAAAGGAAACGGTATGATCGATACAGAAACCTGCTCAATCATTAAAAAAGGGTTGTTTAGTTAACGTAATGTTACGTAACATGAAGCATTAACACTGCTTCCTTAACTTATAGATTTGTAGCTTAAAGCAAAGTAATTTACAAGGGTTCCTTTCAGATTTGAATGATGATCTATCAAAATTTAAGTTATTTGTGTGTGTGTGTGTGTGTGAGTTCAAATGAGTAATTTATATCATGCATGAGATATAAGAAATTAACTAATTGATAATCTAAGAATGGACTTCGTTGGAAATATCACTCCTCCAAACTCATACGCATAGGGTTTCTGAAGTTTGTTTGTATGAAATAAGTTGGCAACAATTCAAATAATCCGAGGACTGATAAAATAAATTATGCAATGCAACATATTATGAATAACAGATGGATAATATTGTCCATCGCAATTGAATTTTGCTGGATCCTTGCATAAAATCCAAAAGCAAAGACTCAAATTTTAAACAATTAAATATGAAATTGTAAATTGGAATTGTTAATGTCCAATGGAGAAATGCATAAGAAGTTTGGGAAGATAAAAAGAATATTTTTGGAGCCTAATTAATCAAAAAAAAAATGAAAATCTACAAATTTATATATTATAGAATTTATGATCAAAGAGCGGATTTTTTTAATTAATTAGAATAATATATTGAGATCTAAACTCCAATCTCATAGTTTTAGAAATTATTGCCAATATCTCTAAAAGCATGTTTGGCATTACTATAATAAAAATCTGATTTTATTTATTAAACTACCATATTTTTTAGATTTTGATAATAATTTTTATTTATTCATGAAAGTAATTTAGTTACGTTATTAATCTAATTGATTAGTATGTATTGGTTAAATCTTCAAATAGTAACATTTTTAATTAATTTTTTTATTCACATAACTTAATTGAAAAAATCTATAATCAATTAAAAAAAAACTCCAAAATCAATTATTGATAACGTTAAACACACTCTAAGTGGATTTTGGTTATACAAGCCCTCATATTATAGAGAGTTTATATGAGTTCGCTGAAAAATCCGTACAACCCACTCGTGTTGATTTCAATTTTAGTTCATTTGCTATGAACGATATCTCTCATGTATTGAAAACAAATATATATATATATATATATAGTAGTCATTTCTATCTTCTGCACATATGAGGAAACATATCAGCATCTGTTTGAGCGTGGACTGTCAATGCCCTTTGAAAGACTCTCAAATACAATATCACCAAAAGCCATTGGTCTTCTAGGAAGATGGGCTAAGAAGATGTGATGATGGGGTAGCCCACTTCTACATGGTGAGATGACGTTAGCCCAAATTTCACCAAAAGAGGACAAGACTTTCATATGCACAAATTATACAGTGGACCCTGAATCACGAAATTTGGTGGTTCTTATGTTTAAAACACAAAATTTTTTTGCATTTTTATTATTGTCCCACATGCAATTGACAGAAAAAAATTGTGCACTTTCTTTTTTGCTGTTTTATTTTTTTTTTACAAGTGAAATTTTTATGTATTTTTATATATTATAATTTTATATTATATATAATTAGATTAATACAATATATAATTATGTTATATTATTATAATTATATAATTTATATTATTATCTATAAATATGATATATAATTTATAATTATAACAATATTTTTATCATAAATATTATTATTATTATAGGTTCATTGTTTTTTGATTGAAGTATATTATTCAAACATCTAAATACATTTGTGTTGTATTGCAGGTACATTTATATTATGTTATAAGCACATTAATATGAAAAGGCGGATACATTAATTTGAAACTGCAGCACATAGCATTTGATGTGAAGATATATTAATATTATAGATGAGGTACACTAACTTTGTATTGTAAGCACATTGACATTGTACTCTAGGTACATTATTTTTTTTATTTTCAAGTAAATTATTATTACTTTAGGTATATTGGTTTTTTTATTTAATGTACACCGTTATTATTTAATAAGTACATTGGTGTTTATATTATAGGTATATCATTTCTTATTTCAAGTATATTTGTTATTTATTCTAGGTCCATTATGTTTTTATTAAAGATATACTATTATTGATTTATAAGTGTATTTGTTTTGATTTCAGTATTTATCTTAATTTTTTAAATTATCAGTGTATTTATTTTTAAAATTTAACTTATTTAATTTTATATAAAAATAATTTTTTAAAATTAAATTAAATTAAATTAAATATTAATAAAATTTTGAATTGAATTAGCTAAATATTGTATTAATTTATTTTAATTATAATAATAAAAAGAAAATCAATAAAAGAAAAAAAGAGAAAAAATAGAAATTAAAGTGTGAAAGTTGTGAAAGAAATGTTATAGATATATATGTGTTGGACACGTCTAGGTACACGTGTGGTAGGAGTTGATTTTAAGTGCAACAATAAGTTTTGATTAGGGTGCAAGATGCATAGTGGCCATGGGTTTAGGATATATGTTTCTTTCCGTATGTTAGATTCAAAGTAGGGATGACAATGACTAAAATTATATGTAAAGTAGTATTATATTTTTAGTCGTTGTAAATTTGTATATTGCATGGAATAATTATAAAAATTAATATAAAAAAATTAATATTTTTTATTTTAATTAATTAATTAATTAATTAAATGAATACTTATTATTTTATTAACAAGTTATAATCAAGTAAATAAAATAATAAAATAATTTTTAAATTTTATAATTATGTATGAAGTTAATTGTAATAAAAAATTATTATTAATTCATGTCTTTAATTTTATGTAGCATAATTTAAAAAAAAATTATTAAATTTAAATGACGCAATTCATGATAATCAATCAAATAAATAATATTAAGTATTTTATAATAAAAATAAAATTAAAAAATTATATATGTGAGATAGTTATATATATAGTAAATTATAAATTATATTTATAATTAAATTTTATGTTTTTAATTATATGCGTAATCAATTATTTATAGATAATTATAAGTTATATATATGTGTGAGATAATTATAAGAAAAGATTATGTATTGATTCATACTTTTAATCTCGTGTAATATAATTTTAAGAAAAATTTTGTTAAATTTAAACGAAACAATATTTGACAATCTATTATATTGTCGCTAACTTTTATATACTCAAAATTTTAAATAATCAATGAAACTAATTTAAATATTAGCTTCCTATTTAAATTTATTACTTTTTAGATTTTTCTATTTCCTATTTAGAAGTTGTTTAAAATTTTTTACTTACTAGAGTTTTCTAATTTTATATTATGAAATATTTTATTTTATAATATTAACTTTTTATTTAGAATTTTATTGTTTAGAGTTTCAAACTTATATTTAAAAAGTCTTGTTTATATGGCAATAAATATTTATAATAATTAGAATTTTTTTGATACAATAACTTTCTATAATATAATGTAAAACAACAATAACTAATTATTTTATACATAATTATTTGATAAATAACAATGAACTATTTAAAATTAATTTTAAAATTAAAATTAATAATAATATATTAATTTATAATTAAAATGTATATATTAAAAAATAACTTTAAAATTTTAAATAATTTAAAATTTTATCTAATTTCTAAATGCAACATATTAGATATATCATAATTAATAAATTTAATTATATAATCTTTTAATACTATACATTTAATAGAACTTGCTTTCTCTTTCCTTTTGGTGTTGCCCATTCACCAAGTCTTTTATTGCAAAGACCGCCAATGGCATTGGCCACTGGTGGTGATTCTCTTTTTCTCCCTTTTATATATATATATATATATATATATATATATATATATATATATATATTTATGCATGTTGGTGATTCTCTTCTTTTGATTTGGTTAGAATTTCCTTCTTTCTATTGTAGATTTTGCGTTTATCATTTTTTTTTTCTATTTTCTTTGGCATTTGTCCAACTCAGTTCTGGAGTTTTTCTATTTATCATGGAGGAGTTGAGCTCATGGGTGGAGATAGATTATGTAAAAGAGAAGATTGATGCAGTTTGCGGATCACTCTTTCAACATGTTTCTTAGTTTTACAATCTCACTATAATAGACTGGCGACAAGAAGTTTGGCTACTTCAATATACGGAGATTGATTTTCTAGTCGACTTTACGAAATGTGTTTGCTAGCAGTGCATTTAGTGATATATATATATATATATATATAAGTAAACCTAATAATTCAAATAGATAAATATGGATAAAGTACACACTATTCCGGCTCTACTTAGATTTCATTTGTTTCATGAAAAATAACTTGTTTGAGAAAAATATTTTATGATAAAATATTTTATGAGTAACATATTTTATAGTGTTTGGAATACACTATAAAAAAATATTAATTTTTTTTATTTATAAGATTATTAACAAAATTTAGAGTATAAATATTTTATATTTATACTATTTATTATTTAGTATAAGAAAAAATATATTAAAAATGAAATTTATTTGTGAGTCTCACTTATCACTAGCTACCACCGCCAATCAATGATAATCGAGAATTATATTGATAATCAAGGATGAATAATAATAATAATAAATACATGAGTTTATATAATTTATTTTTTTATTTGAATAAATTTGTGAAAGTTTGGAAAAAAAACTGTTTTCAAAATAGAAAGTCATTTTCTTGAAAAATGACTTAATTTTTCTTTTGACTAAAAAAATATTTTTCGTTGAACAATTTTTTTAAATGCACCAAATGGAATAAATTGCAAAAAATATTTTTCGCGAAACAAACGAAGCTTTAAATTCAATACTATTTTGTTTTTTTGAAATAGGAGTTTACCAATATGATTATGTAGTGAATTCAAATATCACTAAATTTAACTGAATAGATACGAGTGGATATTCATAACCATCAATAGAGTACAGATTGCCATTCTACTTCACAGTGGCACCGTAGGCACATTCTAATTACGATTGAAAGGCTGTATTACCGGAAAAGGAAGCAGAGTGGCAGCAGTTAGGAAGTCAGCGGCACAGGCCACAGTTAGCTGAAAGACATTGAATATTTTACCAGTTTTCCAGTGGTGGTGTAGCACTATCCAATCAGCTCATCTGGACAACTATTATCATTCTTAGCTTCCCTTCGCAGCATTATTATTGAACTAAATGGGTCCATCCCTCGACAATGACGTTTTTGGATCAATCAGTAAGGTTTTGCCTTCATTATTGCTCTCTCACTCTCACACCATCTACCACAGGTTGGCTTTGCCTACTTTCTCTTCATTTTCATTTCGTTGATTTTGTTCTTGTTTTTGTGTGTGTGTGTGTGTGTGTCCGCATGCAAATTCATAATCATTGTATTAATTAGGGATAAGATTTAATCAATGATGAATGAGCCCATCTGAGAAAACATATATATAAATATAATATATATTTGTTATTCTAAGAATTTTTCTTTTTGAAATTGAAAGTAATTAGTTGGTGTTGGTTTGTCATGAGTTACGTACAAGATTTGTGACCCAAAAGTGTGTTTTAATCAAAGGTTTGAAAATGCCAATTGCAAATTTCACCAGACTGAGACTTTAACCTACCAAAGAGCCAAAGGACACAAAAGCTCTCCTTTGTTAGACCATCTTCAAGCTTTTCCTTGATCGACGTGTACAGCACAATCGTATCATATCATATCACATAATAGCACATCAATTCACTTTTAAACAGTATTTTTCAATATTAAAAATATATATTTATAATAAAGAATATTTATAATCTTTAAAATTAAAAAAAAAATTCAAAAATAGATTCAAATATAATTGATCCTGCCTATTAAAATAATATGATTAAAATAAATTCTGATTTTGATTTTCAACAATGGTATAGACTCTTGGCCCATTCACTAGTTTGTCTAAGTATAGGGTGCGGCAATTAATTTGCTTTCACGTTGAATTAATGTCTCTCTACTCTTTTAAGATCACATTCAAAATAATTCATGATTGAATGCCAAATTTCATTTCATTATATGCTTAAATCAACTAATACCCTTTTTGGCTTTTCATAAATCCATACACATCATCAATTTTTTTTTAACAATGTTGCGTGATTAAATATTTTTATAAGAGCCACAATAAATTAATTATAAATTAATAAATAATCAAAAAAAAAATTTAAGTCCATAAAAATATTTATCCCTTGAAATAATTAATTCTCAAAGCAGTAACTGGCCATGCATCAATTTTGACAGCAAATGGATGGACGTCATGCACACTTAATCATCTGAGACAAAATTTGTTCGTCGAAATACAATTATTATACATGTACTTCTCAATAATACGCCAAAACACTTTGACCACAAATTTCTCATCCACCCTTCCGATTGTTAATACGGTCACTCTCTTTTTGTTTTTTTTTTTAGTATTTAGGATAAAATATTTCCAAATTAATTTATATATCAACTAAAATTAATTTTTTGAAAATAATATTAAAATATATCTTTATATTCATTTAATATATTTAAAATATTTATTACTTTTAAATACTAATTCAAATAATGAAATTATAAAATCATAAAAAAGACTTTTTTATCACTCTCTTTCAAGTTCATCAAGTCATGATATTAAGTTAATAACTCAATGGTAAAGATCCAATATTTATCTCGTATTTTGTTTACAATTTGGGTATATATTGTTTTCAATGTGTATGTATAAATATATTATTAATATGTTTAGTTAAATTAAAATTGAGAAATGAGATTTTATTTTTAATATAATATTTTTAGAAATTTAATACTTTTATGTAGTGTATTTTAACATATAAAAAATAAAATTTAAATATTAAAATTTTTTATAATTATCTGTATATGTAATAATTTTATATTTTATAAATTAATTAATTAATGAATTAATTTAGATGATATTTAAAAATAAAGAAATATTTCAATTTTAAAAAATTTACTTTTAAAATTTTAAATAAATTAAATATTAAATATAAAAATAGAGTAAAAATTTTAAATAATCAATATATATTATTAATTTCGGTCTCAAAGTTAGCTTTAAACCATTGTTTGTCTTTTATCAAACAATTATTTCTAATATAATCACGTATCATTATTTTACATTATATTATAAAAATGCAATATCATAAAAATTTAATAAAAATTAAAAAAACTAATTGTCATAAAAATTAATTATAAAATTAATTATCATTGCCAAACAATCATTTTATAATACAATCATGTATCATTATTTTATATTAGGTTACAGAAAAATGCAACATCGTAAAAATTCAATAGGAAATTGAAAAATTAGATGTCATATAAAAAAACACATTCTAAATAGAAAATTCTAAACAAAAAGTTAAGATGATATAAAAAATTTATAAATAAAAAATTAGAAAAACTTACAAAATAAAAATTTTAAATAATTTTGAACAGAACATTTAAAAACTTTAAAAGTAAAAAAATCTAAATAATAAATAAAATTTAAACTAATTTTATTAATTATTCAAAATTTTAAATATATAAAGAGTAGCAACAGTCTAATAAATTGTTAGAAAATATTGTATTTAAATTTAATAATTTTTTTCTTAAAATTATGTCACACAATATTAAAAATATGAATTTATGGATAATTTTTTATTACAATTATCTAAAATATGTATATATAATTTATAACTATTTATTAAATTTATTTTTTATTCAAAATATTTAATATTATTTATTTAATTAATTATCAGAAACTAGTTCAGTTAAATTTAATAATTTTATTCTTAAAATTGTATTAAATAAAATTAAAAACATGAATTACACATTGAAATTATAAATGTTACTTCTTTTACTACAATTATTTTTATGCATAATTATAAATTTTAAAATTTTATTTTATATTTTTATTTACTTAATAATGTTTTTTATAAAATAATAATTATTATATAATGCGTGAATTGACTGTTAATTATATTTTGATTAAAAGTATATTCCGAAGAAAAGGAAGAGGAAGAGAAAGTATGGAAAAATAGTAATAATAATGGGGAGTATGTCAATTTTAGAATGGGTCCCACATCGTACAGCTCTTAAGATTCCCGGGTCTTCACAACTAAGCCGTTGCAGGCTACCTGCCAATATCCGCCGTTAACTAGCTCCCGTCATCTTCCTTTTTTTTTTGTCTAAAAAAAAATTCCTATAATTTTGTATTTGTTTTAAACTTCTTAATTATCTATCTTTTTCTTTTGCTTTAATTGCTGTTTAGCGGCTCCGATCGGCTCGGCTTTATCGGCCCGTTTTTCCTCTGCGGTACTTTCCGTCTCTGGGTTTCTTATGTTTTTTTTTCCCCACTTTACTTTACTTTTTTTTTAATTTTTTTGACCATTTAATGTGCTTTTCCCTCCTTTTTTTTTAATCCTTTTCCTTTTTATTTCTAAACTACATATTTATATCATCAGCTGAAAAAAAGAAAAAAAAAAAAAGAAGAAACAACGACTTTCCAAATATTTATCAAATCAATCCATCAATATGTATGATCTCATAATATAATGATTTATCATAAATATTTATTATTTATTCCTTTTAATTAATAATTTAAACAAATTTTACATATTAATTAAAAATTATATAAAATTTTAAAAAAAGAAAAATAAACTTAAAAAACAAGAAAGTAACTGGAAAAACAATAATACATGAATCTAATCAGCTTATTTATGTTATTTATGTCATTTTGCTATGACATACGTTTTTCTCCATAACAACAATAATAATTGGAAAATGTCATAGATTTATTAAATTATTTATTGATATACAGTATCAACTATGATAGATATATATATATTTTTTTAACTTGAATGCTATGGGTCAAATGGTACGTCCTGTTTTTTACCAAAAATCCAATTACGTACTTTCAATTATCACATGTTTTGTCACTGAGATAAAATTTTTAAATTTTTAATCACATAATCTCAAAAATTAATTTAAGTGGGTTATAAAATTTATTGTTATTTTATAAGTTTAATTTTGAATTAATATAAATAAATATCATTAAAAATATTAAATTAAATGAAAAATATGCCTTACTTAAAAAATAAATGTACATAAACTAATTTAGGAATATCTTTATCATACAAAAATTTATCAAATATAATATGCATTATTCAATATTGTAATTACATGATTTAAAATTATTCAATTCAACATCTGACAAAAAAAATATAAAATATGACTACAATAAAAATTATTGTGAAGTAAATTTGAGATTTTCTCTTTTGTCAATTCGATGCTATTTGAAATTTTGACCTCATTTAGATTGATGGTTCTAAAATGTATTAATTTAAAATCATAAATTTTATAATTTTATAAAATTGTATTTATTTGATATTAGTACAAAGTCATAGATTTAAAGAGTACTTTTATAATGAAAAATATAATTATAAAATAAAATAATAGATTTTACAAAATCTCTTCATATAAAAGATTTTAAAATCCTTTATTTGAAAACTGTAATAGATGATGAATTTTATATAATTCAGAAATTTTAATTAGCTTTTTTCGATTGAGTCATAAATGAAAATAAATCTCTAATTTTTTATTTTAAAATTTTTCATCTAATTCTTCTAACTAAACAATACTGTAAGGGAAACAATTAATAAATTTTAAGATATATGCTTAAAAAAATGAAACTTAAGACATTTCAAGTTTAGTTTTGATAATTATGTATATGACTTAAAATCCATGAGTTTTCTATTTAATTGTCTTCCCTCCTCATTGTATTGCGACCAAAAAATAATAAAGCTTAAAAAATAGTTAAAAATGGAAATAATTGTTATAAACTCTCATATTTTATGATATCATATTAATTCATCCTTTATTTTTTATGCACTATACTAAATAATTTTATATATTTATCTATTAATGCTATAGTCCTTTCATTCAAGTTTTTGTTAAATCACATAAAAAAATATATAAAATTCTAATTTATTTTAGCTTTCAGTTTTCACCCTTTTAACTAAATTCCATTGCAACTCGCACTAATCCCTCATTCGCAAATTTACATAATCTTCGCCCAATAATCTAACTCTAATTACTACTACCAAACTTAATAATCCTCTCATCTCCTACGTACACCACCACTTATTCTCTTTTCAACTCTCACTTAAAACTACCGATAGACCCATAAAGCATGTAGTCTACACCTCACTGCCGTTTCTGCTAATCGCCAAGCCATATTAATAGCTACTCATAAAATTTTAATATTTTTCTTTTAGCCACATGATCATATATTAGGTCTTTATTTTGCTTCGATGGTGTAGAAGAGATAAATCTAAAGATGTAATAATGTATTGTTAAAATTTTATTACCATTAGTTGAATTAGGGACAAAGTTGAGAGAGAAGTCCATTTGAGGTGAAAAGCAATTAGATGTCTTTATTCAAATCTTTGAGTTCTAACAATTATTATTATCGAGAATTTTGCTACTAGTTTTATTTTGCCTCATAAGCCAAATAACTTGACTTTCGCAATTTTAAACTTTAACATAATATAATTAGTTAAACGTATAGAATTGAGTTAATCCATGATACTAGAAAGGTGAAGTAGCTAAATTGATAGTGATTTTTATATGTTTGATTTTCAAAACCATTGAATTATATTTGCAAAAGGTATTTATAATAAGTTTGCAAAGGAATTGTGATTTAGATTTGTAAAAAAAAAAAAAAAAGAAAATTTAATTTATACTATTAGATTTTAAATTGTTCAAAATTGCATTTGATGCTTATGTGTTGGTAATTGATAGTATAAAATTATGAAGATGGATATATAATATTTATAGCTATTATTGGTGGAGAGATCATTGTATTAATGAGAATTCAAAAAATTCTTTATCGACCGCCAATTATGCTACACGTGCTGCCATTATCAGATCTATTCACTTTTTTTTAAAAAAAAAAAAAAAAACTTTCTCTTATATGTGAAGGAAAAAAGAATTTGATTGGCAGTCACTGTATTATTGTTTAAATATTTTAATTGAGATTTTATTGATATTTACTTATTATTTTTTGTATTTTATTTGGTATACATATATTTTTTTTTTGTTTTAAAATTTGAATTTATGAATAAATAATAATAATTGTTGGATTTATTGTTATGATGTTGCTAAGGATAGAGGTATCTAACAGAACGAGAAAGATGAAGATAATGGTAAATTCTTATAATTTTAAAATATATGTATTAATTTTTATTTAATTAAATAACAGTAAAAAAAGTATAAAAATTTAATAGAACATGTCATAACCAGTGTTTTTCAAAATCAGCGGTTGTATCAATAAAGTTGATAATCGATAGTGATATGATCCAGTTTTATATTAAAAATCGTCCTTTAAAAGTTGATCGAAACTGAAAAAGTTGGTCAAATTCAAGAAAATCGCTCAAAATCAAATTCAAATTAAATCGGTTTAACATAAAATTATATTATTTTTACAAAAAAAATTATTTTTTTAAAATAATATAATTTTACTCAAAATTTAAAATTTAGAAAACAAAATTTATTATTTTATCATATTATATATTTTTTTATTTTTTAATATTTTATAAGTATTATTTATATATTTTAAAAAATAAAATATTTTATAAAACCTATTCGATCGAATTGGTGAATCAACTGAATTGAATATCGCTAGCTGACTGGTTCAATCATCAATTTAATTTTTAAAACATAAAAAATATATAAGAGATGAATTAATGTAATATATAAAATAACGGATAAATTAGTATAAACGATAAAATTAAGGGGTATGCAGTCATTACGTCAGAAAAATGACAAAAGTGGGAGAACAGAAAACAGAAGGATTGAATTTAGTGCAGCGAGATGTTGGCGTCGAGTGTGTCACGGAATCGGATTTATATATATATTTTTTATTTTTAATATTTTATAAATATTAATTATATATTTTAAAAAAATAAAATATTTTATTAAATTAATTCGATTAAATTGATCAAACAACTGAATTGAATATCACTAATTGACTGATTCAATCATCAATTTAATTTTTAAAATATAAAAAATATAAAGAATAAATTAATATAATAAATAAAATAACGGATAAATTGGTATAATATGATAAAATCAAGAGGCATACAGTCGTTATGTCAAAAAAATGACAAAAGTGGGGGAAGAGAAGACGGAAAGATTGAATTCCGTGCCGGGAGACGTTGGTGTCGAGTGTGTCACGGAATCGGAACGTCAGCTTTTGTACGTTTTTAATAATCCAACATAAAGATCTTTTGTGTACTAAAAATTAAACATAAAGTTAGCAGTAACTGTACAAATATATTGCCTTCTTTCTTCCACTGGCAGAGAAGCAGCCCCAACTCTACTTTTCTTTTGCTTACTAATTTACTTGTACAAGGTACGTTATCCTTGGAATGTTACTCATCAATTACCCACCCAAAACCCTTTTTTTTTTTTTTTCCAATTTTTTGTTCTCAAATTCCCATTTGATAAAATGAAAATGTACAGGGGAGAACAATAAATAATTTAACCGACTAATCAGAAAAAAGTATAGAATGAGCAATTTTAGTGATTTTGATTTGTTAAGAGATTGAGATTTTGCCTTTTTTTTTTTGTGTGTGTTCGGTTCTGCATTTTCAACTGTTCTGTTATATTATTTCGCGATTTTTCACTCAATGCATGTTGTATAATTTTGGGTGCTCTTGTTAATGGGATTTGACTTCATCATTAAATTACAAATTCTCCATTTTCTATATAGTATAAACAATTAAATATGCACTTCATCATCAAAGCAAAATCGGCAAAACAAAATGATATTTTATTTTTTTTTTTTTTTGGGAAAATATGAGTTGAAGTTGGTATCTGGTTCAAATAATAATAGATTTGTAATGGGTTTTCAGTCGCGTTGCATTGTCGACTTCAATGAATATTTGTTCCAACTTGGTATTCTGTGAGGAGTTGCCAAATTCCATTAACAATGAGCGAACTATATGAATAACCCTTTTGTTAGACCATGAATTTAGGGACGGTGTCCGTCCTACTACCACTACTCGAGTGGACGTTTAAATCAAATAAATAATGGCACTAAACTAAACTGCATGCCAATAATATGCATAGACTGAAAAGCCCCAAACTCTGGACTATGGAACAAGTAAGGCCAAACCAATAGCTGACCAGAGGTTGGGTGATGAGGCAAACCTGTCGGCTAAAACCCCAACCTCCCCTCCAAAGCCACAAATAAGGGACCAATACATTTATTTGCCTGTTTTTAGTGTGCAATTTAATTTAGTATTATACATATATGCATGCATTTGTCTCTATTTTTATAATCACTTAGTTCAAGTATCATCTTTGAATTGAAATTATTATTACGAAAAATTTGTAATCTCTAAGCTATAACATTTGATATACACTCCTGCAGGATTCAATTAATTATGCACCTTTTTCAAGATTTTAATGCGCTCCATCGTTTCTTCTATCATTTTCATAGAACAAAAAAAGAAATTGACCATACAAAAGAACATGTAAGTAGTGCATGCTCATTTAGTTTCCATTTTCATTCATGTGAACACATCCTAAGAAAGATTGACTGGAGAGTCCTCATACGATATTTTCTCGTGATGCAGATGGATAGTATATTTTTATATTGCGAAATCAATATGAATGGTCTTTGTTTTGTCCTCTTGAAATACTTTTAATGGAAGACATAAACTTCGACATTTGATTAAAGATTCCATATTTCGACTTCATAGTCTCTATTATTATTTTGGTGGATCCATTCCATTCCATATCATCTTTATTACCATGAAATCATTACTTATTCTTATCCATACTGATTAATGTATTTGTTGGATATACCATGTGGATAAGCTTTATTTCGTTTCCCATATTTGTTGGAAATGAGAAGGACGTAACTATATATGGCTAGAAAACGAAATAAAGTTTATCTACACCATTAATCAATTCGGGAAAACAACAAATTTGATGTGTTGCAATAATTATCGGTATGTGTTAGTGATATTCAGCGAACAAAATTACTACTCCATCTATGTTTTAATGCTTTAAAACAAAGAAACACACTCCTCAAAAAAAAAACACATATACACACACAATGGTAAAAGAAACTACCCATTAAAAGAATTTCTCTACCATGGCAGCCTAAGGCCACTGAATCACTGATGCTACATGTATAATGGGCTTTTTTTTAAAAAAAATTCTCCGTCCATTGAAAGAGACAGTGAGCACTAAGTGAAACACCAGCGCATGCGTAGGCAGAGAGCCTACTACTCCTTGGAAAATTAAGCAAGCAGAGAGGGCATATCTTGTCCTAATAATGCACAGGAATATAGGTTAGTGTCGTTATTAACTTACTAGCTAAATATACTCTAGCCAACAGCTGGCTAATGTTAACCGATGCCGAGTGGTGAGCGAAATTCAACACTTCTAGGGTAGGGTGCATGCACCAATAGAATTAGGTCAATGAACAAAATTTATTTTAAAATAAAAAATAATAATTCAAAAATAAAAGTTAAATCACTTTTGTTAAGAATTTATCTTTATTCTAAAAAAATCCTATATTAAAATATTAAATTAAACAAGATAGATATATATGAGATAAATTAAGTGATTAATTTTAACCATTTTTATTATTATATTTCGGTCTAAATTTATAAGTCTAATTCATTCTTTTTTAATCATTTTACTTTTATTCTCCATAATTTGATTCAATTCAATCTCAATCATTCAATGTTCCTCTAGATATTCAATTTTAAAAATTATATTTAATAATTTTTATTATTAAATTTTTATGTCAAATAAATAAAAATTAAAAACTTAACTAATTTATTTAATTTACAAAAATTAGTCACATTTTTTGAAAATGATTATTATTCTATTTTAATAACAATTTAGAATAATAATATATTACTCATATAATATTGTTAGGCGGTGAGGCAACGTGGCTCCCATGTGATTATTACTGCTATTACCTTGATATTTGAATGTTTCGTTGATCCTAGTGCTTTGAACGCAGAATTCCTCGCTTTGACTTGTGTTATTCTACTGCAGAAGTGATTAAATTCTTGTGTTTATACATGGCAGGATTTGTTTTTGGATTAGTCGGCATAGGTAGCTGCGATTTGGGGTTTAATATATGAATTATATGAGGGTGCATGAGCAAATAATTATGGCTGCACCTTACCATATTGTGTGCACCGATTTCAAGACCCGATTGCATGCTGCTCACCCTCCACTCCCTCGCAGTCTCGTCCGTTTGAGCAGTGTTGACATGAATCCAAATAAAGCTTTAATTTTTTTTCTTTTTTTTAATTATTTAGAGTGGTTAATATAGCCAATAAAACCATCACAAATTATTAATTAATTATTGATAAAAAATAAGATAATTTTATCAATAATAAACATCTTCAATATGATTTGAGCCTGAAACTCTTCAGTTTCAGGGCATCACGTTTGTCATCAAGGTAAAGGATCATCTGCAAATAAAGCTTTAATTTAAGACAAGCAAGCTATACTAGTTTTTGATTCTGTTGTACAAATAATTTTTTAGGGTGAAAATTGTGCAGTAGTAGTAAATTAACAGGGCGTTCTGTTTGGCGGGAAAAAAAAAAAAACAGGGCGTTGAATGTTAGATGATGATTACGATGATGAAGGCGTGTTAGGCAGCGGGGCCCACGCCGAAAGAATTTCGCAACGCTTGATTCAAAATTTCAAATATTTTTGCTCGTCACCGCCGGCGGAGGCTGATAGGGTTTGGCAAGTTCTCTCGCTCCCTATTTTTGTTGTTACTCTTCTTGTCATAGTCTTCCGTTTACCATCGTCACTGGAGATGACTATTTGATTCAGTTCGTTAGATCCAATATTATTTGATTCGTTTATATAATTAAATTAGATTAATTTTTAAATAAATCTGAGTTAGGTATACATTTAAAAACTTTTTTTTTAAATTGATCTGATTAAATATAACATGTTTTTTTTTATTTTTATAATTAATAAATTTATTTCTTTGTTTATATTATATTATATATTAATATAATTCTATATATATATATAAACTAGTCATGAACTCATGTGTTACGCATGCTATATTTATATTTATATTTAAGTGAATATTTAATTAAATTTTAAATGTAATATTAAATTTTTGATTTTTTATTACTAACAAATAATAAATTTTCTTTCAACTCATATGAATCAAATTTTTAAAGATCTTCATAATGAGAGTAATTTTTCTAAAAGTATTCATTGATAATATGTGTTTTGTTATTGTTAAATTTTAAAATTTGAATTATATTAATCACAAATCCAAAGAATCAAAATGATAATAGAAAGAAAACTTAATATTATTAGCTTAATTAATTAAGTAAACAAATTGGAAGGAGTTCTTATGAGAATAATGTTTTTGACTTTTGACCCGATGTAGTGGTATTTCTGCTGGATTAATTTATGTTTTGGTTTTATATTTGAGAAAGATGTTTTGCTTTTGTAGTAAATATAATTGCTACTAAAATATTTTTTTAATCTAATTTAGAAAAAATATTTATAAGAAATTTAAGGTTAAGTGTTAATATTATATAAGAAGTTTAAGTATTATATATTAATTAGTATAGTTAGAAATTTAAATATAAAATTAGTATGATAAAATGATATTTAAATTTATAATACTTAATTAGTATTATATATTAATTATTTGAACTTTATTAACTCTCCAATTTGTTAATGTAATAAAATTTCAATAGTTTCATAAAATTTCAATAGTTTTATCATTTCAAATTTCATGATTAAATATTTTATATAATTTTAATTTTTGAGTTGAATCAAATTTATTATAAAAAATTATATGATAATTTATGTTGAGCTCAATTTTTTTTTAAAGAGATATAAAGAATAATTCTCATTTATGGAATATAAAATACAAGATTACTAATACATATAAAAAATTAAAATTTACAATTCATAACAAATTATATTAGAATCAAATATATTGAATCTGATTTGAAAAACAATGATTTTCTTTTGTAAAAACATAATTATATTGATAGAGCATTGAATTTTATATAATAGTAGAAAAACACACTTCACTTGATTGTTATAACTTAGCGATGTAAGACAAATTCAATTTATAGCAATCACAACTTTGAGCTAGAATTTCAATATAATGTGAACTTTAAATAATAATAATAATAACTCGTGGGTCCTTTTTTTATTAGAATGGAGTCTTCTTGGTCTTGATTGGAGACACTATCTATTCCAATATTGATTCGACATATCACTAGGTAGAGTTGCAAGGATATGTATGGAGTTTGGATTAGTATAAGAATGATGGTGGTGAATTGGTATGATTATAAAGAATTTTAAGCTATCCAACAAAAATAACTACAATTGCCCCTAAAGCCCACTAGTACAATGACTAGTTGCTGCAATCATACAATAAGGACTAGTATAATACTATCAGCTAATTCTTCAGGTGATCTAATAGAGATTAGTCTTCCACCATGTTGATTGTAGACCCACCAACGCTACAAATTTACCTTCACCAACCGCCACTATATGCTCCGCCGCCCTACGACCAAACCTAGTAAAATCGGCCTTTTGCATACTGTGCCACTGACATAGTCCAGTTCATCATACCACTTTACAATACTATATTCCTAATCCTATTTATTCAACATGATATTACTTTTGAATAAGTAAATTAAAACTCGGTTTGAGGGATTTCTAATTTATGCAATTTGTCTAATTCGATCATTTGAAAATCCTGATTTTTTTTCAAACGAATTAAAGATTAGATATATATAATTCAAGATTGACAAGTAAAACTTAAGTAATGCATAATAATTTTTTGGTGTAAATATTTATGATAAATTGCTTTTAAAGAATTGAATATCTTTAACCTGTCTAATCCAATCTTTCTTAGGAATGATAGGAGACAAGAAGTTGAAACTTGGTAGTTTTTGAAGAATGCTGATTAACCCAAGATTAAAAAAACATTATAATATAAGGAGGAGAGGAGACAGGGGAGTGGAGTACAATGGAAGAATTTGATCTGGCGTGACAAAGAACAAAAAGATGAAAACAACATGATCCTAATTAGTTGCTTTTTCTCAAATGTGAAATCTTAAAAAGTGATTAAACACAAATTAATAAGTGCTTCTTTTCTTTCAGCAATAAAAATTTGGGGCAGATAACAAGGAAAAGCGGCATAAAGTCAGAATGGATTCTATTCTTGTTCAAGTGAGTTTCGTTGGTTGTTTTCTTTTTCAAAAGCAATCATAATCATAGTTTTACTTACATGGTATCTCTCGATATCCAATGCCACGTGAACATACTCCTATTCCTCTTTTTTATTTTTTTTAAAAAAAGGAAATCAAATGAACAACTTATAAAATGCAGCTTTTTTTTTTTCAAAAAACCAAAAAAGAAAAAGAAAAAAAAAACTTCAAAGACTACTCGAAGTAATCATTCTGAGTCACAAGTCCAATCTGTCTTTTGAATTGTAAGGCTGCATTATGTCTTATACGTTTATACCTCATCATGATAAGTTGTTAAGTACAGCAAGTTTGTTACAAAATTGACTTGATATATACCGATCTTTACGCTGTGTTTGGGAGAGGGTAAAATAGGGAGGGAGAAAAATAAGAGAGAAAAGATAAAATATCCTATTTGAAAAGAAGAGGAAAATGAGAAGGGAAGAAAAATAACACAAAGTTTACCTTCTACATTTCTTTCCAAAATGGAGAGAAAATATAGAAAAAAAAAAAGAATTTTGCTGAAATGATCATTCTGCACTTGGACAATGTAAAAAATTATAGAATCAGAGCAAAAACCAGCTGAACCGAGCTGGTTCGGTTCTATTCGATTTGATCCCTTAATAAAATTAGTTTATTCAGTTATAATTTTTTAAGAATTCGGTTTTAGGTTTTTGGTTCAGTTTTTTAGATATAAAATAGAAAAAATTGAATTAACTGAAGTAATGAATAAATTAAACATATTTGAATCGAATCAAATTTAAAATACATGTAATTTAATTTAAACAAACCGAACCGTACTGAACTTTTTATAAGATCGATTCAGTTTGGTTTATAAACACGTAAATTTCAGTTTAATCGGGTCGTTTAATTCAATTTTTTTAAAAAATTCGGTTCGGTTCTATTTTAAGAATAAAAATTTGGTTTATTAAAATTTGGCAAAAAATCTAACCGAACCTACCGAACCACCCTTTTGCTTATCTCTAATTACCGGGTCCAAAGTTGTTTCATTTGTTCTCATTTTCACTCAGCAATTCTCAGGTAATATTTCAATATTTAAAAATATTTTTGTTACATTTCAATATTTAAAAAATATAAATCAATCTATAAATATATTTTTTTAACATTTCAAATATAAAAATAATTTTAGAATTGGTTCGTATTAACATTATATTTATCATTATATAAATTTTAATTTCATATAAAATCAATTAAATTATAAAATAATTATTTTTTTATCATTATACAATACAATTATATATTCAAATATTTTGTTTATTAAAGGGCATAATTGAAAATGTATTAAATATTTTTCCTCCTTTCCTTCCATATTTGGTTATCCAAACAAGGGAAAATAAAATTATTTTCCTTCCCCTCCTTTTTATCCAAACATGAGGGAGGAAAATAAGGAGGAAAAATAAAATTTATTTTTCTTCCTTATTTTCTTTTCTCCCTATAGATTTTTGCCAAACACAGGGTTAGGGAATATATATTTAATGTAGCTATTTGTAGTGATTGTATACTAGGGTTAGTATGTCTCAGTTATTAAATTTTCTTGAATTCTTATTATTATTGACTACATTTTAAATAATTAGTATGTTTTAGTTATTAATTTTTTTAAGAGAAAATAATTTGGTATTTTTAAATAATATTGATATTTTATGTTAATTTGATCATTATAATAAATTTTATTATATAATATAATTTTATATAGACTAATTAAATAAAAATACAATTGTATTAGAGGATTGAGAGTAATATGTTGTAATTCATGCGTTTATTGAATTAAGATAAATACTTGGTGTTTCCTGCGTTTGTTTTAATTGAACATTGGTAGCAATAATAGTAGAAGGTGTTTCGCAAAAAGTCTTGAGCTCGGCTCTGTAATCTTAAAAGGAAGTGGCAGAGACAGAGTCCACTCAGACCCCTCAATTTTCAAACCATATATTATGTCAGAAGCTTGGGAATTTCACAACCATATTTGGGTGTTTGTAGATACGTTTAATGACTCATAAATAAAATTTTAGGTTATAAAAATTTGATTATTGTTATTATATATATATATTTCATTAATATAGATTGAATGAGCGTATTGGGAAAAATTAGATGTAAAGTTTTTGCTAACCAGTTATGTGTGTATAGGAATGGAAGAAGACGCGCACTAAGTGTCAAATCAAATCATAAGAAAAAGTCAAAAACGTAAATTCCTTTGAGTCAACATCTAATGACCTTAATTTTCTAAAGTCCTGCGATTTCGTGCTTTCCTTTCAACCCAACTCTCCACTTTGGCTCGTACGGTAATCAAGTTAGCGATGTGAAAAACGAACATCATGCCATTGCCCAATTTACATCTATGATTCTTGGCCTACTCTTATTAATGGAATCACAACTGAAATTCATTGTATTTGGACTACAATCCAATCTGCTCCTAATGATGTCGTCTCATTGCTCTTCCATGATATTAGTGGAGTTTCTTATTACGATCGTTGGTGTGTAATGTGATTGAGGCTTAGTCTCCATCTTTATATCTTAAAAAAAAACAAAAAGATTAAAATGTCTCAGCATTCATTCGGATTAAATGAGAATTCATTAAAAAATTTTATTTGGGCAGTCAATGAGCAGTTTATTTTATTTAGTTACTGTGCAGAAATAGGGAACAATATAGTAGTCCCGTGACCTGCGGAAATTGCTTTATAAAGATAGCTATAATGCCAAGGGCGGCACATGCATTAGATTTGTTGAAATAATTGACCATCACACAACTTGTTTCTTTAATGTGTTTGATAAAGTGAAAGAATTCAACACCATAGGATTTAAGTCTCCAATCCATTCTCCATCCAACTCTCTGTACTTGTTAGTGACTCCAACTGCTGCTCCTCATGGCCCTATTCTCTTTACTTGTTCTACTTGGAATACCTAATCCCATGATGATAGCACAGAAAATGATACTCTTGCTAGTTTTGGCAATTTTTTAATTTGTTCACCAAATTAAGCTTTTATCACAAGTATTTCACGGCTTATTCAGAGTATTTTCAATAAGAATGAGATGTACTGAAGAACCCATATGAATCTTTCAAAAAAAAAAAAAAGAAGGAAAATACCATAGACTTGATGATACATAGAAAGTGGAATGAGACATGAATGGTCTTTCTCGGCTTGGGACTTTTTTTTAGTGCTTTTGACTATTGGTAATGATCTTCATGCTTTCAAAAGTGGAAATGTTAATTCAATTTCAGACTTTTGAGAAGTGGAGGAAAGTCATCTGGTGGAGCGCCCACTTCTAACTTCATCTATTAGATTGTATGTGGCATCAAATCTCAAGATTTCATCATCTTGAAACCCATGCAAGCAAGTCTTGCCTTCCAGAAGCACAAATCATTTTTTTTTTTTTACTCTGTATTCCATAACAAATGAAAATGATCTTCAATTTTGAAATAATAGCCCAAGAGGTAATTCAAATTTATTTACTTTTAAACTAAAAAATTTAATTTATTATGAAGCAAAAAATTTAAAATGATATTATTCAATGTCAAAAAATAAAAAAATAATATTTTTAGCAAATTTTCAAAGACAAAAAATTACAAAAAAACAAATGTTGGCAGGGAAACAAACAAGGACAAAAAAGCGAACTGAAGCCCGTGACTGTCGAGGGAAGGGAACATACCATTTATAGTGTGAACCCCTTTCCGCCGTTCGATGGCTTGTGTTGGAATGCGATGATTTATTTTTACTTCTTCGATGGTACGATTTTTATCTTCCCCTTTACTTCTTTTAAAATTATGCATTTTAAAACACCTTTTCCTTAATTTTTGGTAATTATTGTTATACATCATAATTCACGCCGTTTGTTGGTTCCGTTAGTGATTAGTGTCCGTATTCTTCATTAATATTCTTATTCATATTAGGATTTGGTGATAGGCATTCCTTCAAGTTTAATAAGTCGAAACGGGGGGGGGGGGGGAAAGAATACCCAGCGGGCCCCAGTGTCTTGTACCGGTTTTGTAAGGGCATAGTAGGGTCTACAGCTTATCTCGATCATCGGGAATGATTTGTATGTATTAGCAACGTGATTATTGACAAAATTCTTGGATACCTTTCCTTTCCTATTTAAATTTTGTATTCCTTTAAAAAAAAAAATCTCAAAAATATCTTTTCTTAATCAAGTAAAAAAGATCTTGCCATATAAAAGAAATCATAAAGGAATGATTTTTTTTTTGGAATATAAAGCTATAATTTTTTTAAAAATGAAAATATAAAATTAATTTATCATGCCACTCAATTGTAAATTTTTAAAGAAATTAATTTTAATTACATTTCAATCAATATCATATGATAATTAATTATTGCACAAAGAACTTGTAAATAGCTTTTTTAAAAAATATTAATTAAGCTTTTTTCAATATTATAATCAATAAAAATTATAATTAGTATTATAATGAATGTCTATGATATTTTACTAATAACTTCATTTTCAGTAATATACTTATATATTATTAAATTAAATATTATTTTATGTAATTATAAATGATGAATCACTATCTTTTAATTCTTTTAATGAATATAATTTTCTTAATGTTTTTTTATCCTTATTTCATGTGCATATTAAATATGACTATTTTTTTTTATGATATATAACTTAACTTTAAGTGAGTAAAATCATATATTTGAGAAAAAAAAAAATTTTAGACATTTTTATTTTGATTAATTAGATTGGGGTTAATTATTTTGAACTCTTTGATATTTGATATATTTAATTGAATTATTTTTTATTTTTTAATATTATACTAAGTCATTTATTACTTTTACTCTATTATACTATATTAATGCTGAAAATTTTTTTAATATAATTGAGCAAATGTGATAAATAATTTAAAAAAATATTGAAAAATGAAGGATAATTTAAATTAACAAATATAAAAAAATTTAGAGTAATTAATTTAATAAAATATAAAACTCACTTTGACTATATTCTATGTGATTAATGAAAATAAATCTTTTTAATATCGAAAGAATTTTTTATTATAACCGAGTAAAAATTAAAAATAATTTAATATAATAATAAAAAATAAAAAATTTAGTTAAATTTGACAAATTTAAAAAAATTTAAATTAATTAACTATTAGCCTACGTCACGATATAAAAACTTGTTGTCATGAAAGGATGAAACGAATGGAATTAGAGGATGATAATGTGAAACTCATATATATATTGAAAAAAAACGTGAAGCTCGTATTCTAGTAACCTAATAGGTTGAAATTTTAGAAAACGAGCCAATAGCGAAACAGAAGGAGGGCCCACGTGAACTTGCAGCCTATTTAGTCAAAATTGATGGCCCAAAAGAGCAGAACAAAAACGCCAAAAGAAAAAAAATTTTTTTGATAATCATGATTAACATTTTTTAATGATAAAATAGTTTTATTTATAATTAATTATATGATATTTATAAAAATATTATGATTTCAAATGTAAATATAAAACTAATTTTTGATGTTTTTAATGATAAAATGTTTTTATTTATATATAATTATATGATATTTATAAAAATATTATGATTTCACATATAAATATAAAAATAATTTTTAATGTTTTTAATGATAAAATGTTTTTATTCATACATAATTATATGACATATTATGATTTCAAATATAAATATAAAACTAATTTTTAATGTTACTAATAATAATATATTATAAAATCATAGTTTTATTTTCATTTTCAATGATTTTATATATTTATTAATTTTGAAAAGTTTATTACATATAGTTCTATAACACAATTTAAATTAAAATTTATATAATTTGTTACAAAAATTTGAGAAATAATTTTTAATAATATATCATTATATAATATTAAATAATCAATCTCAAAATATTAAAATTTTTAAAACAAGCACAAGACTCTAACACAAATGATAAAATAATAAATATAAAATAAAATAAAATAAAATATAATAAATGATTTGCTTTATTAGAGAAAATAAAGAAAATAAATAGAAATAGTAGTTGCAAATTATTAAAAAAAAAATCTCAAGAAAATAAGATTTATTTTAAAAAAAACATGTTAGTAGAAAGGAAGGATATGCACTTAAGTATTCATCATAATACTAATAATTAACATCAAAACAAACTGTTACTTCTAAATTAAATAAAGAAAGATCCACTAATCAGAACTTGTCTCCAGAACACCGTTCCGCAACATGCCAATCATAACGCATACCTTTAACGTTTCTTTTTATTTATTATTTTTGAAAAAAAATATTATTTTTAATTTTATTTCTCATATGAGAAAATTGATAGAATAATGTTTTGACTAATTTAATAAAAAAAGTATTTAGTCATAAATTAAACTATTTAATATTTTTATTGAATTTTATGTATTTCGATTCACTTAAAATTAAAATTTTATTTAAATGAAAATTTATCATCTTTAAATTCATAATAGTTTAGGAGGTTATTGATATAAATATAAATAGTTTAGGTAATATTTTGCCTTTTTGGGTCACATGAAGCTTCCAAACTAATCCACCACGCCACAACACAACCTTCCCATTCACTCTCCATGTGATGCTCTTCAACGTTTGGCTGACTGTTAAAATCCACGTGTCAGAACGCATGAAAGCCAAGTGGGAAAGAGGCAGGATAACCAAAACCCATATATATTCCAGTTGCATTGCCTAACCAAGAATGGTGTTATTTAGATGACCAAACAGGCACAAAAAATTTTGGATCTTGAACTACCACCATTAATTGTTGGCTCTGGTCATCACTGCACCCGTGCAACCGTAAGTCTGAAATAATACCAAAGTTGGCGTAAGCACATACGTAAATGGTAGTAAAAAGATTGGATCTCATCACAACAATTCAACCAAAATAATGATCACTGTTTAAGTATCTCAGTCGGCTTCTGTTATGAGTTATGGAAAGAAGATTTTATGCAATACATAAAATTAATAGATTCTGAATATTTAGAAGGATTTAAAAATATTTATTTAAAATTTTTATGTACTTATATTTAATTTGTAAAAATATTTAAATTTGGTTTTTAATCTAAAATCTTAAAGAATATATGATTGTACATAATATTTTAATTAATTTAAATAAAGTATAATATTTTTTAAATTATAAATTTATATACATTAAATAAATTATATCAAATTTTATTATTTATATATTTAATTAAATAAATAAATTATATATATTATTTTTTTTAATTTATTTAATTTTTGTACTATGTTGAAATATTCATATTAATGTAATCATATTATCAAAATAAGTGAATATGATCCATCAAATTCGGTTTGACACTCCAATGCATGGCACACAAGAACCCTGTACGCAATGTACTTGATATGGAAGCAAAAAGAAAGTCCAAACCTCTCTTATTAACACTAATCTGCACACATTACGCTCAAACCTGTATTCAGGTTACAGAGAAGTACTTTCAAAGACAAGTACCAGCGACCCACATCGATTAACTGTCTGTGATTAGACAAGTGTATGTACGTACATTCTTTATCTTTGCATCATTAAAAATTTCAAGAATCATTATGTGACAAATCCAAGAATGATGCAATTTTGGCTCTTTTGATGCTCTGTTCTTGTGGTTGATATGATATGACCATATCGGTGTTAGATTTTCAGAATTTTTATTAGAGAACAATAATAGTTATAATAATTTATAAAATTTTTGTAAAAGTTGTTAACTCGTCCTTGCAATATGCTCTCGAGTTTGTTAATTGATGTTACTATTATTACAATGGTATTTACATACAGAAGAGGGGAGAAGGGAACATTTGGCCACTAGTGTAGCAAATGAGTTGTAGCAAGTGGAGTGTCCGTCGAAAGTATGTGGGAGCAGCACATTAATGCAAGTATTAACAATGAAATCCATAGTGTTTGTTTAATAATTGTTTTTAGTGTTCATGGTATATGGTAAGGTGGTCCATATTTACCCAAAAAACCAAACACACCGATTAAGGGATTCGTGGGTCCAATCCTCCAATAACCCAACTCTTTGTGTGAGACCCCACTTTCCACAGGTGCTAATCATAACACTCGCAATGAAACAATGGAGAGAGGAAATATACATTAACAATAAGAAAACAATCTTCAGAAAAAAAAAAAAAAAAAGGTAAAAATTTATTTAAAAAAGAAAAAGGAAAAGAAAAAGAAAAAGGGATAAGGGTCTTGGAGAGAAATGGGAAGAGAGAGAGAGAGATGGACTTTTTGTAAGCTCCATTCTCCATTTTTCTTTCCTTAAATCTTTTATTTTGCAAATTGCAAAGATATAAACACATATAAACATCCCCATAAAAGAGAAGAGAACCCACTACTACTCCTAAAAACTTTTAATTATATTATATTATATCTATAAATACTTGCCTATGATAATTAAAACCCCTGAATTCAACTTGAGACCCAACGAAGGGAAAAGAAGAAGGGAGTAAAAATCAGAGAAATTAAAACTAAAAAATATTATGGCATATTATCAAACTTCTCGTCCCTTGAACTATAACCCAGCCACAAGTTAAGCCAAACTAACCCAAAGCACTAGGCACAAAAGCGTTTTCACATCACATTGCAACTTGAGGTGTTCTCATCACTGAAGAAGTTGCTATACGGGTCAGAACCTGGATGGGGTGGTGGTGGGTACGGGTATGGATAAGGGTATGGAGGCATGTAGTTGACTGCTGGTGGAGGCCTGGCATACATCATAGGCTGAAATCTCTCGTTGCCCATTCCCCTTTGTTGGTTCATTATTGCTTGCAAGTACTGTTGCTGTTGCTGCTGCTGCTGGTGGTGGTATGGGTTACCAGGCATAAGATCCGGTCCAGCTCCTTGGAAATACCCATTAGCACCACCACCTCCACCTCCATTCGTGGCGGCAGCAGCTGATAGGCCTCGAACGGCAGGGATGTTACCCATTTGGCCCATGGACATATTGCCTATTTGACCCATAGGTGTTTTCATATTACCCATTTGACCCATATTTAGTTGGGGTCCACCCATACCATGCAACGCATCATTCATAGTACTACCGCCACCTCCAACATTGTTCCCCTTTTTACCCCCATTCATTTGCATGTTATTACCGTTTCCACCACCACCGTTACCATTCTTGTTATTTCCACCACCACCATTGTCACCGTTTTTTCCATCTTGTGGTTTTCCACCACTATTTTTGCCACCTTGATTTTGATTTCCTCCATTATTACCTCCACCACCGCCTTTCTTGCCTCCATTTCCACCACCGATATTTACTTGAACAGGCACAGCTCCATTACCATTACCGCCACCGCCCTTCTTGCCATTGCCACCAGCATTGGGAGCACCCTTTTGAGCATTCATGAACTGAGGATGCAAACCATTCATCATCATGTTACCGCCATTCCCCATGAGCTGTGGTTTCATCTTATTATTAAGAGGATGTAGAGGATCATCCATCTCGTCATCAAAATCATCTTCACCGAAATCGTCGTCATCGAACTCATCATAGTCTTCATCACTGAAGTCATCATCTTCAGGCGAAGCGAACTTCACAGCCTTCGGCTGGTTCAAGTTTGGAACCATTTTCTGCAGGTCTTTGAATTGTGCCATCTTATTCATGTCTTGTGTTGCTTTCATCTGCTGCTGTTGTTGCATGAACTGCTGCATCAGTTGCTGCTGTTGGTTCTGGTTGGGTTGGCCACCTTTGGGCTGGGGGTTGTTGTTGTTACCCTTTTGAGCTTTGTTGTTACCCCCACCTTTGCCATTATCAATTTGCATGTTCTTGACCTGGTTGGCCAGATGGTTTTGGTGGTTGTTGGGCTTTTGGCCTACCCAGAGCTCAGCATGCTTGCCGGACTTTGCAAGTTTCTTTATAAGTACAGCAGGGTCTACATTACCTGAGACTGTTACCTTCCCTTGTTCTGCATCTATGTTGGTGGTAAAAACCCCTGCCCCCAAATGAAAAAGAAAATCAAGTGAACATACAGATATCCAAGTGGAAAAGGAACAGGGTAAGATGGAAATTTCATTGCACTCAAGTTGAATATAAGTAGCAAAAACAAAAATAGATAAAAAAAAAATTAGGATTTGGCACAAGAAAACATGAAGTAATTAGAAAAAATACCATCAATTCTCTGCAAGATTTTCTTTACTTTCTGCTTACAGCCATCACAGTGAATGTTCACTTTAAGAACACAAGTCTGCATGCACAAGCAAAGCCAAAGCACAACAGAGTAATGGCTAATGAGAGACATCATTTCCAAAAGGGATACCAAGCTTTTCCCATTAGAATGAGCTTGAATGTATTAATTAAAATCAAATAAATATATACGCCGTACAAAAAAAGAAATTCAACAGCTGGAAATGACGCACAACAAATGGAGAAAAGAACAACGAGGAGAATGGGTACCTGGATCTTCAAGAACTCTTCTTTACTCATATCTTCCCAACTCAAATGAAACAAACACAAAGGAACAACAGAAAGAGAGAAAAAAAAAAGGGTAGGCTGATAGATCTGAGAAGAATATTATTATTATTACTTAAAAAAAAAGCTGCTAAAACAAGAGAGAGAAAATATGTTACAACAAGAACTCAAGAATTGAGGGGGGCTCTTCAATGTTCTTTCTTTTGGATTCTTTAGCAAAGAACCACCAAGAAAAACAAATGCGTCCCAGTCTCTGAGCAGACAAAGTTAAAAAATAAAAACACAACAAGAAGAAGAACAAAGACTCAGCCTTGAGATAGAAAAAGAAAAGATAAAGAGAGAGAGAGAGGTTCACAGGCACAGTAAACCTGTGTGGACTCTGCTTCCCCTAATTCAGGGTGAGAGAGTAAAACGGAGGGGGGCTTGTGGGGTTAAAGAGAGTGAACAAAATAAAAAGACTAGCAGAAGAGAGGATAATGGAGCTACGAGAGGCATCACTCCCTCTTTCTATAGGGGTGTGTGTATATTTATTGGTAGCTATATATTTTTGAGTTCGGAACTCATATAAGCTACACATGCTGTTTTCGCTTACAGCCAAATTAGCCAGTCACACAGTAGTATTCTTCTGGCTCGGCTGGCTTGCCTTCTCTTTTCACCATTAGCAGAGGTTTAAAATAAAAAATTTTACTTTTTTTTAAAAAAAAATTTTTCTTTAACATGATTAAGTTAATATTTGTTAATGCACTTCATAAGATTATATATTTAAAATCATAATTTAAATGTACATTAGTGAAAAATGTCAATAATTTAATAGTTTTTTAAGAATATGAAAGAAAAAATATGATACAAGTAGAATACAATTTGAGTGAAATGTGGTATTATTAATAATTAAGAAGAAAGAGTAACTGTTGTCAGAGTTTCTATCCCAAAATTGGATGGATACATTAAATATTACGAATTAATAGTGGGCCTTATTATGTGTATTATTTTATACACTTGCTATGATACTGTTTAAGTGTTTGCCAGTTTATCCACATGTGGGAGTGTCTCCCAAATTACCACTCTGTCCTCGTTCCTTTTTTTTTTTTTTTTTTGGGTTTTCCCAATTTTCTACCTTTTCAGGTTTAGCCCCTATCAACATTATTCACAATTTTTTTTTTTTTACGCAGAATAATTTTATGTTCGTACTCATAAAATTGGCGTTTTGTTTTTTTTATTCGAATTTTAAGAAAAAATTGATGTAAAATTTTTGCCTATGATGACCTTAAAAAAATTGAATTCTTCGCAGATTTTTATTTACAATGGCAGGGTTTAACATAAATCACATGAGAAAAGGAAACAAAAAATGTGCTAATAAAATTCTGTCACATTTGTTATATATATATTTTTTGTTTAGGGTAAATTTTAAAATGTAGATGAATTTTAATTGAAATAAATTTATAATAAATTGAATTATAAGCATAACATCAAATCAAATTATAAGGTTAATAAAGTACTTTTTCAAAATTTTTCATTAGAATAAATTTCCTCAAAATTTTTATGACTTATAATCTATTTTGTCTTTTTCATTAAATTATTTTATTTTTTTTAAAAAAAAATTCAATTCTTTTAAATATATGTTTTCGAAATAAAAGAATCAAAATTTAAATTTCTAAATGGATTTAATAAGATTAAAATATGAGAAAGTTGTCTTTATATTTTTGTTTTTGATAATTGAATAACTTAGTTATTTCATCTCTATTTTTTTTTCTCTTTCTTTATCAATTTAAATAAATGCCTTAAAAAAAATCAATAATATCAAATGATTGGTTGCAAAAGTTTATTAAAAATAAAATCATATATAATGGAACAAAACACGAGTGTATTATTTTGTTAATCAACAATAGTCAAAGTGTAAAACTCCAACATGGACTTATTGAATAAGCTCAATTATGTTTTTTTTTTTAAAAAAAATAATAAATTTTCTAAATTCAAAGGGATACAAGCACATGAAATATGCAGTTAAAATGCTTGCAACTATTAAAAAATGTGCAAATTGTTTTTAAGTGTTCATGAGATGCAGTTGTCCCTTGAAAACAAAATCAAGATGATACAATGCTATAGAGTAAATTATTCACCAAGACAAAAGACATAATTAGGTTTTCGTAGATTAGAGAAGATAATCACAGTTACTTAGGTGATTCAAACATTAATTCATCGCAAATAGAAGTAGTAGTAGCATTTATATAAATAATTAACACACTTGTTCGGTTTTAGAGCACGATTAAATTAATACGAATTTATCGAAATTCACGTGTTCCCAACTTGTCTCCTCCCTAATTAAGTTTTTACATTTATAATGTTATGGATTTATCTGTTTCTTAAAAAATATTTTAATAGCCGATCACGAAAGTTTCATGCCTTAACCTAATACATGTATGAGAAGGTGTGAATTAGGGTAGAAGCTATAAACCATGACATATCAACAACAATCATTATGTTAGGTGACCTTGTAAAGTATGAATGCAAATTAGGATCTCAAATCATAACAACACCAAGAGAAACATGGGTTTTGATAATTTCTCATATACGGTAAATGAATGAATCAGATGATGGATACCATAATTGGAAGTTGCCCAGATTGAAAGACTAGCCCTAATTAATTCTCGTTACTCCGTATATACATATTTGTTTCTTTTGCTCCAATAAAAGAGAAGATTTGATGAAATATTGATGCACCATTATTGCAAGAATGGTATCATATTAAGCTATTTGAACTCTCCATGTGACCACAAAAAACTTACCAAATCAGGTTTATTTAACTGGGAGAAAAATAAAAAAGTCTCCTTTGGTTTAATTATATCATATATTTTTACTTTAGGGGCAACCAGGTAAAGAAAGCAACTCAAGAGTTATCCTGAAGATGGACACAAGATCACGTTTGTAGGCCTATTTTCTTTCTTTTACCAAGTTTGAAAGCCTTCTTTTCTACGCAAATTATTGATGTCTTTCTTAAAAGCCTAAACCGTGATAAAATATCCCGGTGCCTCTTCAGCCCTCAAAATTTCACTCTCCCTTCAGAAGAGATTAACTTTACCTGTAAAAGGGATGCTTGAATGGCGACAAATGAACTAAACCAAAATGCTTTCATGCCCAAATTCAAGCTAAAAGACATTAGAGTTAACCCCAAATATAAGTTTTGCTACTTAGTAATCGAATTAGGTTATGGTAATGGTACAAAGCTACCATTTACATACATGTACAAATAGGATTATTAACTACCATAAAATTAAATCAACACGGTTCTTACTCGTGATATTCTTTTTGCAAAAAATTTTTCTGCCCAAAATTTGAACCATTTCAGTGTTTGATTTTGCTGCCTTCTTGTCTGTATAGTTGTTAACGGAAACATCCAGGCAACTATGACCCCCACTGCCATTTATGCTTAGGGTACCACATGAGCACTCACATGGCCTATGGATTGTGATTAATGAATGAGAGAAGAGAGAGTTACAAATAGGATTATTAACTACCATAAAATTAAATCAACACAGTTCTTACTCGTAATATTCTTTTTGCAAAAAATTTTTCTGCCCAAAATTTGAACCATTTCAGTGTTTGATTTTGCTGCGTTCTTGTCTGTATAGTTGTTAACGGAAACATCCAGGCAACTATGACCCCCATTGCCATTTATGCTTAGGGTACCACATGAGCACTCACATGGCCTATGGATTGTGATTAATGAATGAGAGAAGAGAGAGCTTTTTATTTGGGGATCGAAGATGGGATCATCACACGGTCCCTATTGTTGTAGCTCTGGATCTCGAGTTGGCATGGGAAAGTAATAATAGAGGTAGACATGGTAAGAAGTTTTTTGACTACTGAGGAAAGCTCTAATTCTTAGTCTTAAATTTGTTTTCTTCTTTCTCCTATTGCTATCAATAGGAGCCACCACGGCACTACTTTATTGCTTACTCCACAACATATAACAATCATGCAAATGCAAGAAATAAATACATTGCCCCCATATCTAAAAAATTTCCAAAGTATACAGTGGTAGAAATTGATAGACATCGGCTCGTTATCGGTCTGTTTCATTATTTTTATTTTCACCTTTTGGGATCTTCTTCATAAGGCATCTGTATGGGGGCTTTTTATTTTTCCCACATACCATTTTGGGGCAGCTCTCAATTTTATGAATTCCATCACAGATCCGTTGTTGTAAATCCAACACAAGAACAATTAAGTTCTAACAAGTTCAATAAAGAAAAGTTTGATAAAGAGAAGCACACATAATTTGAGCAACTAAAGAGAAATCACTTGTTCATCCTTCACTGGCAAGGAATATAAGGCAAAGGATAATTAGTATCATCGCACAACTTGTGTTCTCATCCATTCAAAGGCAACATCCACTAAGCGTACACATAAACTTTCAAGATTCTCGGGTTTGTCCCCTTTAATGCTAACTTCTATGGCAAATATTCCCACTCAGCCTGTCTTTTTGGCCATTACCCTAAAGGAAAATGAGCTACTTCTGTAGACTTATACTAGGTTCCTCCACTATTTACAACGTCTCTTTCTTGTCTTTTGAATCTCCATGTCCATGCTTACTCACCAGAGAAGTAGTTCATTTTACTTGTGCATATGTTTAGATATACACAAACACAAGCCGAATTCAATGATGAAAGGTCTTGATATGGATATGGAACTTCCCTTGAGAGGGTAAGAGAACAAAGCCGCAAGAAAGAGTCCTAATTACTTGAATGGAGATCTTACATTCCTAGAAAACTTACAACTGTGATTTTGTATTGAGAAAAATGATATTATTTATTCCTCTATCTCATTAAGGTAAAATGTTTTTTAACAAAATGAGAGCTGGTCAAAACCCCTTACACTGCTTTACGAAATTTAGGACTTTTTAGCCAAAAACAAGAGGGTAATAGATATGGCTAAGGCTTAATTTATGTTTATATTGATAAATTTTTGTCTTTGGAAGATTACCAGGCCACAAGAAACTTATAAAATTTGATTAAGGAACAAAAATATACAAAAGTAATTAGCATACACATTCAGAGGCCAAGGATACAGTAAACAAAAAAGAGTTTAACAACTTTACCATAAATCCAAATATTTGCATAGGCACAACGAATTTCTTATCGATCACCATTGTTTATCTTGATCTCTATAAGTTTTTCAATTGGTTGACGGCATATGGGGCACTTATTTGATTGAAGCCTCAATTCTTTTGCACACGCGCTACACATACACTGAAATGATAGAGTATGTCAGACTCGACAACAAAGCAATAAAAGTATTAAACAAAGCAATAAAGGTATTAAGACCCAAAAGGGCAGGGGAGAGAAACAGAGAGAGAACTATTAATGATTAACGTAGTTGCTTTCTAGTAGTTCAAATGCTTAGAAGTAGATATTTTCTCTCCTGCAATATATTTTACACAAAATCAAATAGTTAACCATAAAATAAACTTATTTCAGTCTAGATTCTGAATTTCTTAATGCTCAGTAAAATTTTCCACTCAGTGAAAATGTTAAGAGGACCACTCTCATAATAAGATGAATTCCTTTCATGTCTCTGGAGCTCAAACCATCTAAGTATGCAATATTCAAAACCCAGAGCTTTAACCTTCTTAACATAAATTATTTTTTTGGTTAATTGGCCTCTGATTGGGGTTTGAACTCATAACCTCACAGCTTTGGAGACAACTTTAGTACCACTCAGAGGCTCATTGGTTTCCTGACATCAGGTTTAACAGTGTATCTTATCTCCATGCGTAGAGTGCAGATGCACCATATGTTCAGTCTCTGGTGACAATAATCTCTATATGCACAGAAAAATAAAGGAGGAATTCTCACCATATGTCGGCAAGGTAAAACAGCAGTATCCTTAGGTTCAGTCATGCAAATCACACATTCCTTCCCAGGGTCACTATCATTGAAGCCTTCAGCCACCGAGTTCCCTATTCCATATAGCTCCCGTAGCTCATATCGAACTCCATCAATCCACAAAATTTGTTTCACTACTCTTACTTGGAAAGGGTCATTGTTTTTCTTCTCAAGAACAGCTTGAGTAATCTGCATGTTGCTAGATGTGTTTGGCACAGAATCATCAACATCAACAAGCTCGTCTGCTGATTGAACTGGCGTGCAAGTTTCAGCAACAATGACAAGAGGGAAAACATCTTCTCCAGGTGATGGTTTTGAGAGATCATCCAACTCAAAGAAACCTAAGTCAATCCCCGTTCCTGACGGCTGACGAAATTTCTGGCCAAGACCTTTCTGAAAGGAGATTCTCACGGGCAAATGGGCTTCAGGAAACAGAGGAACAAACCGACAGTTTGCCTCTTCCTTGGCAAAGTAGAAAATTGTGATGCTGTTTTTATAAATAAAAAATGAATCAAATTAGGAGATAAAAAATATGAAAAAAATCAACAAACCTGCAACTTTTCTCAATTGCTAGTATCTATTCTGTTAGTTATACCATCCTAAAATTCCACCGCCTCATACTGAGGCATTTGAATTTATGGACAGGCTAAGTCTAAAAGTCAAAGTATTGCCTACTGTGAAAGTTCACAAACTTGACCAAATATAACCCAACTGTGAAAGGAAATGCTTTAACCTTATCCAAATCGAGAGAAAGATTATCCGTTGACTTATTTCTATGTAACAGCGCAATGTTTGAGATAGCTTCTTTAAAGCAAATACTTATTGTTTCAGTTCCCAAATAAAAGTTATTTGGTTACTGGTCATAACTGAAGATAAGTTATTGAACTGAAAAAACAACAAAGCCCAAATGATACTTAACCATTCCCTACGTATAAACAGGAAAAGAAAAAGATGAGAAAATAAGCAAGAGAAAATTTCTAACAAATGTCTAACCTGGATGAGTTAATTTCCCATTGCAGACATCTAGAATGGTAAAATCTTTGCTATATTAATTCTATGGACTACCATTCAAATCATGCTAATAAAGCCATTATTTGTAGCATCATATTGCATTTATTAGATTGAAAATGAAAATAACAGTGATAAAACCTAAGAGCCAAGCTAAGAATACTGCTACTCAAACTCATATAACAGAATCAAGACTAGAAGTACCTCTAAACAAGACGCCTTAGGGGGTTTATGTCTAACTGTTCCCTTTTTCTTAACTACATTTTCAGTTTCATTTTAGTAACTTGCTGCTAGATTTGACCTGAGAATAGATTCAATTAATTGGTACGCATGAATTGCAATTCCAAAGCATCTCCATCCTTTAATGCTTAGTTTAGCTTTACCGCACTACCTATCTTGTTTCAGCTTTCAACTGGTCACCTAATATTAGTTACTTGACTTGTGGAAATTAGGAAACAAACTGTCAGTAGTTGCAGCCAATAAACTACTGCAGTTCATTATCTTCATGCTTCTCTACAACCTAAAGTTGGCTAGACAGACAGATAAAAGAGATGCCTAAGGCTTTGGTTAAGATCACACTGCAGAATTCTGATAAGAACTTCCCCCCTCCCCCTCCCTTTCTCCTTTGCTTGTGCATTCCAAATATCTAGTTTGACATCTCGCAATTATTCTGGCTTCCGTCATTGACACCATCTTGGAACTCATATTGTCATTGTAAGAATCATCCAAAGCCAGCCCCACTTCCGGATCAAGAATTTGGTAATTGGACAAACGTATGTCATTCAACATGATTATCTATTGAATTTATTCCAAAACTGCTTATGTTTTTCATTTTTTCTTTTCCTCTAATTTCCAAAGATTATAAAACGTCAACTAAGACAATATCTTGCCAAGAGCATAAGTCAATTTAACATGGCCAAAACCCCCATAAAGAATCATGTATTCAGTTCATTCCAACACTGCCCTGCCTTTAATTTTTCTTTTCCTTTAGTTACCGAAGATTATAAAATCTCAACCAAAACAATCATAAGCCCATAAGTCAATTTAACAACACAGCCAAAACTCAAAATCAAGAATGATGTAACAAACAACAAACATATCAAATTCAGTACAATAACTGAAAACCAAATCACCAATCAATCATAACAAGAATTCAATCCAGTTAAAAAGAAGAAGAAGAAGAAGAAGAAGAGAGCAAATTACTAACCTCCCATCGAATAAAGCATCGAAAACGAAAGAAACCAAGTAATTATCAGGATTATGCTCATCAAATTCAACCCTCAAAGTATCCTTATGCACATTCACATCATTTCTGATCTTCGTTGCTTTCTGATACTCAATATAAGGGGCCGGCTCAACCGGCTGTCCTGCAGGACCCACACTAGGCCTAATCGCAGGCCACCCACTGGCCTGATTAGCATAATAATAAGGTTGGTTACTGAATCTGTTAGCATAGGCGCAAGAATTATAGGGATGAGAACCGTAGTATGACTGAATTGGAGGTATTGGTGTTGCAGAATAAGGAGTTTGGGGTGGAGCTGTTGATGTTGTTGCGGCAGTGAAGTAATTTTGCGGAGGCAGAGGCGGCGGCGGAGGTGGTGGCGGTGGTTGAACAGGAAGTGAGACGGAATCAGAGGAGTAATAGTGAGAGGGAGGGTGGGGTTGGTAATAAGTGTTGTTTCTTCTTCTGTTATTGCTAAATGAAATTCCCATTTCTGTTTTGAAGAGATGAAGAAGAAGACGAAGAGATTATTATGTATATAAAGATTGCATCTTTGCGCGGTTACAGAGAGACAGACAGCAGCTTTTTTCTTCTCTTCGGCTTTGTGTGTTGTTGAAGAAAATGGGTATTATTGGGTTTTTACCCTTATTGACTTTTCTTTCTTTCTTTCTGTTTCTGGGTTCTGACAGTTCTCAATAGTTTTATTTTTCTTTTTCTTTTTCTTTTTTTAATAGTTTATTTTCCCACCAAAATATAAATTTTACTTCTAATGAAATTAAAGAAATGCTATTTACACAGGTGAAATAATTTTATTTAGGCCAATGAGGCTTAACTCGGATGGTTAAGGGCTTAGCTGAGGTACTCACATGCTGTGAGTTTGAGTCTGGTGGACATTCATAACGCGCATCGTTTAATTTGAAGGCGCACCTCGTCTATCTATCTAATTCTGTGAGGTTTTCAGGCTATCTTATAAGAGATAAAGGTGATTGAAATATACTTTCTAACTGCCAAAAAAAAAATGAAAAAGAAATATTTTAGATTTTTTGTTGAAATTAAAATGAATAATTAAGAGTATCATTGTTTTGATGGCTTAAATTATATAAATATAAAAACATATGGAATAGAGCGGAAAGAGGAACTTAAAAAATTTCTAGATGATCTTGTGAAGAAAAACTTTGTTTGAATTCATCAAATGTAATTAAATTACTTGCCGAAAAGTTTGAAGTTTGAATTATACGGTCACCAGGGCGGTTAGTTTGCAAAAAAAAGAAAAGAAATATTTAGATGTTTTTGTTGAAATTAAAATGAATAATTAGAGTATTATTTTTTTGATGGCTTAAAATTATATATATAAAAAAATATATGGAATAGTGCGGAATTAACAAATTTCTAGATGATCTTATGAAGAAAAACTATGTTTGAATTCATCAAATTGTGGAAAAGTTTAAAGTTTGAATTTATAAGGTCGCAAGTTTAAATCTTGTCACGAGTGTGAGTTTCCTTTGATAGAGTTTAAAATCTCTCTTTCACACTAATCATCAATTCATCGTGTCTATTATGGGACTGTATTTGTCAAGGAATAGGGATTCAAATCTACGAATAGGGCATCTTACCACACTGGCAAATATGTTATGGTGTTGACTGGTCAAGGATGGTTTAAATTTTCAATTATCTTAATATAAATTTTTTTTCATTAGAATCACAATAGATTATGAATAATTTGCGATTAGTATTTTCCTTTTTTTTTTTTTTGGATAAACAAATTATAACAACTATTAGATTTTTGTCATTACGTTCCAAAAATGGATGACTAAATTTAACTTCATTATTTTTTATCAAACGCTTATACCCTCACTTCATTTTCTATTGGATAATAAATTGATATTTATGCATGATGAATTCTTCTGACTATTTATTAAAAATAATTGGAGAGTAGTAATTATTTAAAAGTGCTTCAATTTTTTATTAATGAGTAAAACAAGTCTAAAATAGATATATTATTAAAATGATTGAAATACATTTAAAACAGATATTTTATATTCAAAAATAGAGAAATATCTTTGCTTAATTTCTAAGCAACACTGTCATCACCCCAATTTGCTATCTATCATATAATTAATGTAGAGGACTAATATTTCCCATCATCACCTTAAATTCTGATTTTATTTCCCACCCAAATGGCAATGATTGCACACCAAGCTAAAGGATACAAATGAGCATATATACCCAAATTAAGAGAGTGATGATCAAGTTGCCACCTTTTCTTTTATTATTATTATTACTATTATTATCTTAGTGATGTGATATTACAATAAATTTTTTTATAATAAGAGTTTATTTAACATGATGTAATCAAATACAATATAATATAATATAATGTGATTAAAAATTTAGTTTAATAGTTTTATAAAATTGATCTTTACAACTTGGGCCAAAAAAAAAAAAAGATTCTATTAGCCAAGATATTCAATAGGAAGTAAATTAAATGGTTGAAACTCTGATCGTGAAGGCAAACAACAAACCTTTCAGACCAGCATGCTATTTGATCCTTTTAAGCCTTTAACAGATTCTCCTTAACCAAACTGAAAATTATCTTCTTCTTTTCTTTTATATTTTAGTATCTGACGTTATTCTTATTGAGATGAGTAATAACAGTTGAAGCTATTGGATCAGTAACATGCCTATAGAAAATGACAACCTCAAATAACATATAAAATCATATAAGTATTGTCATCAAATATTGGAACCAAACAGAACCAGTTAAAGAAGCAAACACCAAGGAGCTACATTTGTCTGATTTTTTTTTTTTTTTTTTGCTTTATAATTTTTAGCATACATATGGCTTGCTGTATGTGAAACTACTATCTGACTGACTCCTTCAAATTACACCCAATACAAGAATAATACAGAGAATTAAAAGAAACATCAGTTCCATTCACCACACAACCATAAAGCTTACAAAATTAAGTTCAGCAGAAATCTGGCCTAGGTTTCTTGCGGACTGATATGCAGCCTCTTTGATGATCCCTCAAAATTCTGATCTCAGAATAATCCCTCAGGTCTTCAAGACTAATGTACTGCTGCTTAACCATCCTGGAGAAATCACCTCCAGTGTCATGCACCCAAATATAAGGATGGCATGTTTCATCGTAGTAATAAAGCAAGCTCTTCAGGCCTCCATTACTAGCACTGCCACTCCTACCAGGCATGTAGGCCTTGTATATGCTCTTGCATTTGAGTCTCTTTGAAAAGCCTGGCTTCAATGTGTGAACCTTTTTCAGGATTGATCCCACCCTTATCTGCAGCTCAATTGGCCTGTCACTCAGGTTCCAGATCCTGCTTCCCAACCCTGAAGTTTGTGTGTGATCGCGACACCCATCGAAGCACCCTCCAAGAGGGAAAATTCTTCTGAATCCTGTCATATTTCCTCTCACCTTAAATTTTGAGGCAACCATATGCTAAATGTTACAGAAGTTAAAATGTGCTATATAAATAAGACACACATACACAGCAAATTGTATCTATTGATTATAGTATGGATGGCTACGATGATTAGGTTGTAGGTCCTCCAAAAGGCAGACCAGATTTTCACGATCCTGATTTTATGAGAACAAGATTGCTGATAAATGGAAGTGTATGATAGTGAAATCCTTTTGTTATGGTCGTAAAGCCCCCTCCACTTAGGAAATGGTAGGACCCAAAAACACCCTAAACTGCACGAAATATTACAGTGGAAAAGGTGAAATATAGCAACAAAAACTTACAAAAATTGCTACCTTCTGACTTTTCTCTTATTTATTTGAGAAAATTAATAAAAGAGAAGCCAGCCATGCCAATGGGTTCCAACATAGCACTAGAATTTTTCATAATGAGACTCCATATGATTTTGCTTCACCTTTCATCATTGGAATCACTTTTTAATTTCCCTCCAGTTCAAGTCTTGAACACCCAATTTTAAATTTGGATATCACCATCCTATTTGTGGACCATAGCCTCCATGTTATGTTCATCTATGACATATTCTGTTAGAACCTTACAAATTCCAATCATAACAATCAGAAAGAATGATGAAGAAAATGGTATCGACATATAAGAGTCAACAATGGAAGGTACTGTTCGCCAAATGCCAGACAATTTTCATGTACTTCGTTTCATCTGCCTTTATCTTTGAGTGGTATATCCAACAACCGCATTATTACACCAAAGAAATGAAATTTCCGTCCTCTTCCCATCCACCGTTTGGTTAAAAAAAGTAAATGGATAATAAATATACAAATAAAAACCCAAAAAGTATGATGCTAGTGATTCCTGCAGCCTAGGGATCAATTCGTCGTCCATTTAGTTCAGCCAGTGTTTTTTCCCAATACTTGCAGGTCTGTGGCTACGAAATCAAAGGGGAGATATTACTCTTATAATATGCTAACTATTAGAAGAGAGGGAGAGTAATCCCTTGAAGCTTGAAAAAGGCTTATAAAGAATGGTACACGCAAAACTATGATTCTCTGCTTCTTTAGTTCAGTGAAATCCATAAAAAGTGACAATGCCACTAAATATAATATCTCAAATTGTAATCAGCCATTTCTATACAAACCTACACTTTGTAAATGATTGGACTGTACAAATTACAAATGACAAGCCATATTGCTGAGAGATCGACTGGAAGAACTGCCTTTAAAAAACATAGGGAGAGAATGCACATAAAATGAGCATTTCATTTTTCATGATCATCTTCAGATGTGTCCGTCTTGATGATAAGAGGCTGGTTCAAATCAACAGCAGGATCAGCCACAAGAGGTAACTGAGGTGAAACCAAAATACTATCTATATCCTCATTCTCAGCCAAAGCTTTGTCCAAAGCAGACTTGGCGACTTTGGTAACACAAAACATTAGAACTACTGCAAAATAAGCCAAAAAGGAAGATTTAAATGTTGGAAATCAAGAAAAACTAGAGACAAAAATAAGTTATGCAATCCTTCAATTGGCAACCATGCATCTCCTATTCAATTTCTCCAAACTTATACAACTTTGTAAGTTCTAGAACTCATGCCTTTCAGAATGGCAGGGGATGGAATTTATTGTTAACTTACAGAATTCCAGACACGCATACTTCTTGTAATCCAACCCACAATCATCTAGCAGCTTCTTTGTAAAATATAATTTTACACTCACCCCTCCAAATTTCAATGGCATTTATAGCTTCTGATTAAAGGATCTTAATTTTATTCATAGTATATATCTCCCACACAAACTATCAGACTTCCTTCAGCCCCCTCACCTCTCTCTTTCCCCAGCCAAACATGAGACAGGAAAAAAGAAGTATATATCAAGTTACAACTTACCAGATACAACCAGGCCCAATACAATACACATCTGAATTGAAGGAGTAAAATTTATCAGAAATCATACAAAATGGCAACAGAACTTAAGCCATAGAGAGAAAATACGATAAGAAGGCAACTGGGGGTCAGGAGAAACCTTAAGCACAGTAGATGATAAGGCTCTTACCCAACGAGTGGTTGAAAACTCACTCCATCCATGGGTCACATCAGAAAGATCTTTCAAAGTTGTTCCAAAATATACTAATGCAAGAGTTATTGGCTGTAAGAGAATGGAAGGTTAGAATCGTTAAGATAAATAATTATAGCTACTATTATTCTCACAGTACTTCCTGCACTTGTAACTGAAAAGCTGAACCTGGTAAAGTCCTGTTACTTCTGATTAAAAGGAACAAATCTCAATAAGGTTCCTTTAGACAAGAATGATAACACAACATGGTGCATATAATCTCCAATTTTATTTAGTTCTCAATCAACATAAAGAAACTAGTGAGTGATTAAGTTGTTTGGCCAATAAAATGTAATATTACTTTACTCTTACAGACAACCAGCTTAAAAGAGATTAGGACTGAACCGTAATTCTTCATGTTCAAATCAATTCAATTCTGAACTCTTAACAGCATCACTATGATGATTTGTTCATTTTCAGAGTTTAAATAGCATGTGCTCGAGACATTAGAAAGCTCACACGTACTACATAGTTAAATGCCTGAAGCTAATCTCTAGGAGATAGGATGCCCTCTCTTCAATTATTTGTATTTATGCCAAATAATTTCCACCCAAGCACCACATGCAAGGATCAATAGTTCTGAAGCATGGCATACAAGACAATCAAAGGAGGGAAAACTTTGTACCCATTTTGTTTGGCGCTTGCTCATTAGCATTCTATTCAAATGCTAAAAAGGCGCGATTGATAACCATCAGCGTTTAATATTTCAATGTAAAAGCTAGCCTTCAGCATTTAGAAAAAAATAACTAAACGTTAAAAGCCAATTTTTTCAGCATTTAAAATATAAAAGTTGGCATTTGAATTTTTTTGCTAATATTAATCTAATTTTATCATTATTTACCATTATACTAATTTATATTTCATATAAAATGAATTAAAATATAAAAATAATTACCTTTTTTTAATCATTTTATAATTTAACTACACATTTAATCGCTAAATTACTAAATGCTCTATTTTAATTGTTTGCTCTCAGCTGACTACTTGCTAACACCACTCAACCAAACAGGTCCTTCATCTCATCATAACATAACCAAACCAAACCAACTCATCAAGCACAAGCATCTTCTGAATTCGTACATGTCAACTTTTTTCAATAAATTATGGCGGAAAATTTCGTATCACACAAGTGGGATATGAATCCTTTGGATAAGCAAACAACTTTTTTCATCATAACATAACCAAGCCAACTCATCAAGCACAAGAATCTTCTGCATTCGTACATGTCAACTTTTCTCAATAAATTATGGCTGAAAATTTCGTATCACGCTCTTGGAATATCGATCTTTTGGATAAGTCAACAAGTAGCACAACATGAGGAGTGAAGGACATACCATCATTCCTATCCAGGAAGCCAATAAGTATTCCCCTAAGGGAACAGGAGTCACAGACAGCAGGTAATTCAACATATTAAAAGGAAGCAAGGGAACAAGTCGAAGCAGCAGAACAATCTGCAAAAATAAATACATCACAAATTTATGAGGAAAAAAAAGAAAGGTCTATGACAAGGGATTATGGAGAGTTAAGCATCTCATGTGCTACCAGTAAATAAAAATAATGAATAGGAAAAAGCAAATGCATCACTAGTAATAGCATATGTGGACCAGAATAACAGAGTTTTTGAAGATTGAATGAGGTATACAAACCTTAAAGCCAGATCTCTGAATTGCAATTGCAACTGATTTAAATTGTGGGTAATCCTTCAACTTGGAAACAACAAAAGATCTACCAATCTGTACAGATATATTGACATGAAATATAACGGATATGTGTGTTCTATATGAAAACAGAAATTGTACTTTCTGACAAGTAGGGCTGCAAATGAACCAAGCCATTCATGAGCAGTTTGGTGACTTTGCAAGATAATAGCTCATTCAAGCTCGTCTATATTTGCAAACAAATGATTCTAAGCCTAATTTTTAAGCTCATTAAATAAACAAATCTAAACTTGAGCATGAGCCTGTTCAACTTTTTTAGGTTAGTGAACATCTCATTTGAACTTGATTACTAAAATTTTTTAATTTCTATAGTACATACTTACAATAAATTAGAGTTATAAGTATGTATCTTATTTTGTAACTTAGAGTTATGTATCTTATTTTGTAAATCATTAAAAAGGAATAAATATTACTTAGCATATTGGAATATGTAAAATAAACACTACAACTTTAATAACTTTACAAAATATTTTAATTATAAGTTAACATTAATAAAAAAGACCTAGGCCTCTAAACCATCTATGAACATGGTGGTGTTCGATTTGATTCAGCACAGTCTGGCTCATTTAATAAGTCCATGCCTAAATTTTAGACTTGTTTAGTAATGAACCAAGTTTGAACTAGCCCAAGCGCAACTTGGCTCGTTCGGTTTGTTTATAGAATTACTAACAAGCTAATACAGAACATCGATAGAGATGGAAATTTGATAAAAGAAAGATCTCGCGCCCCCCCCCCCAAAAAAAAAGCCTCGAGAACCATGCAGAAATTGCTTTGCAAGAGAGAGAAAATGCACCAAAAGAAGGTTCTTCTGTTCCAAACATACACAATATGGTATTCATTAGAATTAAAACTGAGAAAGTATATATCACAAGGTCCTGAAAACTCACAGTTCTTCCAAGAAGAAAAGCAGCCCCAGCACCAATGGTGGCTCCGATTGAATCAGCAACAAAGCCCACAGGCAAACCAAAAAGATATCCACCACCAAGCTTAAAAAAGTGGCAACCAAATTGGTTAAGGATTTGACATACGCATACAAACTATTAAATAGCATAAAGACAGGCGGGTGCCAACGCATATATACATGCAAAAATTGAATTCGAACTCCATAGGTGCATACAGGTGAAGAAAGATTCCAATAAAAAGTTGGGAGCATAGACTGGATACTGCTTAATGTTGGGGGCAAACTTAAAAGCATATAAAGCCAGGAATATCATGAGATTATGAAAGCATTAATTAAGGCAGTGAGGAAAGGTGACTAGGGTGGCAACAATATCAGAAAGGCTATTAAGGCTTACAGTAAGAACTGATGCTGGAACCGCCAATACTGTTAAAGGAATGTATGCAACAGCCCTGAAAATACCCAATGACAAGACATATGAGTTGAATCGTGCCCAGAACACATCAAAATAAGTATGCCTCCATTCATAAATGTTATCATGACCAAAGTATACAAGAAAGTTCTTCCAGCAAAGTCAATGACATGAAATTCAACCTGTATGTTTTCGCTATGACTATTAATGCAGTTTGAATGAAATGAATACACATTATTCCATGAAGGAAACAAGAGGAAAACAGTTCGATGCCAAGTAAATCATGAAAAAGCAAGAAATAAAAAAAAAAAAATTGACTTACAGAACAAGGGGGCCCCAAGGCCCAAGATCTTGCTCAACCCATAGTAAGAAGTCCTTCAAGATCTGCAAGAAAACGCTGTTTTAGTCAACGCACAAAATTGGAGTATAATTCAACACAGCCACCCATGGCAATTGTAAACTCTAGTCAAATAAAATTTCGCAATTGAGGAATCAATAAGAGAAGCTGTGCTAAAATTGACTAACTAAATAAGTAATGCAACAAATTATAACAGTACAAGAAAACAAAATAAGTATCAAGACTGTGAAAATAGAGGAAGAAACTGTATAATAACAAATACAATAAGCAAAAAGCAGGCATTTCACATATGCTACAAAATAATGCAACATATTTTCATCATCAGAACCCACGCAGACCATAATTTTAGCATCTGCCCAATACATGTTCGCAGCCTGACAACATTAAAACACGGAAAAAAAAACATGAAGGAATCACATTTGATATAGGAATAATCAAAACGTGTTGTAGTTATAGAGCAGAATTATAGCTAAATGCAATATCAAAGCTAGACACAAAAATTAAACTAAGCTTGGAATGCAAAACAACACAGCAAAACATAACCCTACGACAATTGAAACAAAGCATCACAGAAATCAAGGATAGAAACAAAAGAGAAATGACCTTTTCAACGGGGAGAGTGAAGCAAGCGAAAATAACAGCGGCAACGAGAAGGAGAAGGAGAGTGATCCTAAGAGCAGAGGCACAGCTGAAAGAGGCCATGGAGCGTCCCCAACCCTCTGCACTCCGATTTTTTGCTTGCTTCAACCACAAGCGTCGCCTTTATTTTCCAGGTTATTTCCAACAACAAAATGTAGGGCGGATAAAGTTTTGATTTTTATATTTAATTTGGCAGAAAAAGGGGGAAAAAACAAATATGAATAGAATTAGAGAAATTAGGTTAATAATTGGGTAAAATATGAAATTAGATGAGGATAGGAAGGGAATAGGGGAAGAAGATTTTATTACGTTGGTTAAAATAAAGCACACCACTTTTGCTTTGCTTCTCCCTTTCTCTCTCCTTCGTTTCGTTTGCTTGTTAAAATAATAACAATATTATTAAAAAGGAATGAGTTCCGTTTCCGGAAATTGAAACCGGGTCTTTCGGGTAAGTACCGAATATCCTAACCAATTAGACTACAACAGAAGACCAGAAAGAATCTATCAAAATATTTCATTTTCTAAAATAACTCACTTTCATGTGATAAAAAAGAAGAAGTGAATTGTTGTTGCTTCTTTACTGATTTTGTTGCCATTGAGCTAAAAACTGGTTTAATTGATAGTTTATTAGCAAGTGATTATTTCATGTGTTGATATCTTTCTTAAAATCTAAACTCATGATCTACGTTGTATGTAGGCAAAGCTTGTGTTTATGTTTAATCATGTTGTGTATAGACATGTATATAATATAAAAATAGTTAATTTAAATATGACTAATTGTGTCAAATTTTTCAATTTTAATACAGACACATTTATGAAGTAAATTACACAACAAGACTCGCTTAATCCATTTAATTAATTGTACCATAATGAATATTAACATGTTATAATATGAAAATACATGTTTAATTGAAAATGTATAACACAACTAAAAACATTTAGTTTTTAATTAAAATATTTATATATTGAGAAAATAGAGAATAAATATTGAAAATCTACATAAAACATAAAGTTGGATTTAAATATATTTTCTTATATATAGCCACTTTTTACATAAATCATGTTTAAAATTATATATTTGTATTGTGTATTACATGTTAATCCATGAATTTAATTATATAATTATGTTCAATCGTGTCTATTACGAGTTAGGAGTTAGACGATCAATTCATTTAAACTTGCTTTTGAACCATGTCATAAATGGGTTGACATATTTTTATGACCCAAACTTGTTTATATCAAAACTCAAACTCATTTAATTATATGTTGTATCATATAGTTTAATCGAGTTGAATTAAAAACTATCAGCTTTAATTGTATGAAAACTTCAATTGAGTTATGTTTTGACATTTTAACAATTTCTTTTCTCACATTTTCTCACCTATATTTTACAAAATATCATTTATCGTGTTCTCATATTTTTCATTTTCATGCTACATCAGTAGTTTCAAACCCCTTTTTTTTATCCTTACTTTGTTTCATTTGTACTAAGATAATTGAATTACTCGTGAAGTTTGGCACATAACTTCTATCAAATATAAATTTCAAGAGTTATTTTCATTCTTGATACTAAACTAACGAGTTATGGGAGTAGGTTTGAGAGACTTAAAGAATGAGATATAAATGAGATTAACTAGTTAATCTCATTCGTGAGTTTTTCAGTAATGTAAATGGGAGTAAATTGAGGTTAAAAACAATCAGGTAATTAGAAATTTTAATTATACTAAACTAGATTATAAATATATTTTTACCCTGGACTAGAATATAGACTTTTTTTTCATTTGAGAATATTTTTTTTTGGTGTTTAATTGAATGAGGAAATTAAAAAAAAAATATCAAGTATACTTAATTGTATAAAAGTTAAATAATTTTTAAAATTTTTTCTTAATCTTTCTTGGGTTACAATCCACTCTAGCCCTTATGTACTTCCACCCTTGGTTAAAAGTTTATACCATTAACATCCAAATGCCTCTTTTTCTTAACCCCAAATTGTGGTTAGATGATAAAATGTAAAAAATTTAAATTATTTACATCTATTAACTGAAGTTAATAAATTTTATTTAAATTTAATTCCGTTGCCTTTTCATTACTTTCTTTGACCTCCTTTCCACCCTAAAAAAAATCTCAAGTAATACCTAATATTTCTATCATTGTGTTGTGATTTTTACCATTACCGTCCTTATTGGCGCTGTTAGGGAGAAAAAGAGGGGAAGAACCCAACAAGGCAATATATACGCTTTGAAAGATTTCTAGCATAACTGAGTTTTCTTCAACCTTGGTTGAAGCCTAATATCCTAAAAGACATTTGGAGTTTGTATCATCGCGCATGGCCTTCTGTTGTGGTTGCTTCCAAGTTAAATAACGTAACCATTTACTTATCAAATCCTTTGTCCCAAAAAAATTTTTTTAAAAAAAGTCATCCTAACTTATTGCCACTTTCAAACGGTAGGGAAGACAATAAGAAATAGCAAGTATTTGACCTCTATCATTACTAATCATATAAATGCAGGGAATTGTCAAATGAAGCACAAATTCATCTCAAATGAATTCATACCAACCGTACAATGAGATAATACGCTAAGAGACGACAGAGCTAAACCACCTTCTTGCCAATAATTACAACAACACATAAGAAACTCAAGGATCTCTCATAATCAACAACTACCAAAAATCATACGTGGTACTATAATATGAACAAATAAAGAATGTCGATTCTAATTGAAAGAACATCATGCACTAACGTACTGTGAAACTCACCACTAGAATTCCAACTTTGCTTGCAATTCCTGGCACTGTCCATTTTCTACAAGGCTGCATCATGCCCAAAAAGAATGTTATTCAGTCATCTCCTTCATTAGCTATCTTGCACATAAAGCATTGAGCAGCACATGAGCCAACATGAGGTCCACAAAATACTGGTGTCCGATTATACCATCCCTCCACTTCATCTTTGCTGGAGCTCGGCCATAATGTACTCCATCATTGCACCGATTGTCGTAATGCCATGGAAAAGTCAGGTCAAAGCTATCGATCACTCCAGAAAGTAGTCCAGCTCGCCTAAATTTATCCAACGCCACCCAATTAAATGCCTCCATCTTGTTAGGATTAAATGCTAGAGCCCTGGCATACCCGGCTGTGGCAATTGTGGTTCGATAATAGATCTGCGGAACTACTAATCCTCTCTGCTTCACAGAATCCATAACTTCTTTCCAAAATGACACTGCATAATCAGCTCCAGCTGAAAATTTTCTGATATTAGGCCAAAATATGCCATCGTGTAAACCAGAATTCATGATTATAGTATCTGGCAGAGTGTCTTGAGAGAAGTACTTCTTCAACAAATTTCTAAATCCTTCATCTTGCAAAGAATTCAACCCTTGATAATTCTGTGTCTCATTCCAGTGGCCATTGAAAATGCTAGTAATTCTAACAGATTGAGATGCATCTTTTGGATTCGAAAAATTCATATCAAAACGTCTAGGGACAGATTTTATGCCAGGCAAATCCAAAAGAAAATTGAGTATGTTTCTTATTGTATCAACATGATTGGAGTCGCCCCAAAAGAAAATCCATCTACCCTTTAGGCAATTCCAAGCAGATTCAGCTGAAAATAGCCTAAACGAACAATGACTAGAATACACCCAACCATTACTCTCTAACAAGCCTAAGGAACCATCACACCATGGACGTTGGCACGGAAAATCTGGTGGCAAGCACCGATACCGCCCATCATTACTAATATCACAGCCATCATTCTTGCCATGCCTAGTCCACCTCCCTAACCACAAATCTTTATTGAAATCAGATTTTTGACAAACTTGCAACTGTGGCAACTCATAATGAGCTTTAACAATCCTGATTTGAACCTTACGCAATTCTTTATCATACACAAATCGGGCAGGCGAAAACTTAAGACCCTCATAATGCCTAAAAAGCAAAATGACAGTAAGATTATAATCACCGACAAAATCCGGATGAACTTGAAGGGAAATGGAATAAGACCCATTTCCAAAATCTTTAACTAAAGGCCGAGACTTCCATGCTTCTCCCGAAAGATCAGTCTCAAAGAAATCCCCTCCTAAACAGCGACGATTCTTGGACTCGTCCATTGCATAGAAACCAAATTCATGGCCATTCCCAGCGGACAACTCAACCAAATCCTGCCCATCTAATCCAGGAATCACAATGTCCACCGTTTGTGAATCTCTACAAGGCTCACCTCCAGGAGCCCTCCACCGGGAAAGAAGATTTGACGTCAAATTAGGATCCAAATCATTAGACAGCCACTTAACATCAGCTTCTTCTGCTGATTCTTTCTCTCTTAGCTTATCCACAGATGCATCTGAATAATCTTGAGCAGAAACACTACTATAATTGTTGTTCAGTATATTGTAACTAGGAGGACTGCTGCTGCCACTGCTAGTGGTAGTCGTAGTGCTATTATTGTGATCGCGCAATGGGATATGAATGGCGTCGAAGTTGTTAGTCAAATTTTGGCGGATTTGGTGTTGCTGTTGTCGTTGGGTCAGATTTGTGGGTTGAGAGCCAAATTTCCTGCCTATAAACTCTTGCTTGAACCTCCATGACTCGATAAAATTCTTTATACTACACCCATCTATGCTCCAAACAATAACCATGCCAGCAAAAACCAGAGCTGTAAGCACATGAAACCTCCATTGAAGCAAAAGATTAGACCGGAGAAGCCATGATTGGTCCCCTTTCTCCGGCATACCTGCACCGCCAAAGAAAAAACAAGAAAACTAAACAACAACCCACAACTTGAAAATAGATAATAAAGTAAAAAACTTTCTATCAAGACACGGAAACAAGATCATTTGACGACACCCCAATTCCAGTAAAGCATTAAGCTTGCTTTCGATTTTCTCGAGAAAAATAAATATAATGACAGAGAAACCTAGGGAAAATACTTACTGGGCATATGCCCGTTCGAGCTCTCAATTTCTCCGTAAAAGAAAAACAAGAAAAAGAACAAAAGAAAGAAAAAGATGCTGTGTGTAGATATGTTAATAAGTATTTGCTTTTCTTTTCTCTTTTAGCTGTGGTTTCACATGAAAAGAGGAGAACTTTCTGTTGCTATACAATGCAAAGATCCCTTCTTTCTTTCCAAGAATCTGATGTATAGACAGAAAACGAAATTTATTTGTGACGGGAATTCATTTTCCCTTCCTTTTTGGCTCAAAAATCCCTGAATTATTTTACAGTGTGATTATTATTATTATTATCGTTATTTGATGTTTAGATTATAATTATTTATGAGAATTAAATTAAGCGTACATATCGCTTGTTTATCTGAATGGCAGAATCCAAAATTTGAAAGTTATTCCAGCAAACACGGAATTAGAGTTTTGCTCAAAGGAAGTGTAATTTGTTTTATCTACTTGTGAAAGTAACACCAATTAGTTATTTTCTCACAAAAAAAACATCAATTAGTTATCCATACGATTTCTATTTAAAGAATTAATATCTAAATTAGTACTGTTTTAAATGTATATCAAATTGTGCTAATAAGGTTAGAAAATTTTGTTTTAATTCAATTAATATTATAATTGATTTTATTTGTAAAAATAAATAAAAATATTATTGTTATTGATTTAGAGCATATTCAGCATTGTTATTATAAAATTTTGATTTTATTTATTAAATTATCATATTTTTATGTTTAAAATTTGTTTTTTCTTCTCATAAAATAATTTAGTTATATTATCAAATATCATTTAATAATTTTTATAAAATATTAATTTTTAAACTCAAATTGTACACATAAAATTCATATGAAAAATTTATAATTAATTAAAAATAAAATCTCTTTTAATTTTTGCTCAACAACACACCAAATTCAATTTAGTGAAATCAAATTATAATAATTTATTGGCATAAAATTCAAGGAAGACAATGATCATGAGTTCCCATCAAAAAGAAATTTGATAATTAGGGGTGAAATTAAATTTTTTTTTTTAAAAAAAATGATATAACTCTCTTTAATACAACTAAAAAATATCATATTAATTTCCCAGCTAAAAAATATCATATTAATTTCAATTAATTATAAACATGAATTATTGTGAAATAAAACAAAAATGTACTCTAAGTAATGGATGATTTTTTTAAAAAAATTATTTCAAAAAAAAAGTAGAAAAGAGCACACAAAGGTAGAAGAGAGATGGACAATATTGATATAATGACTAGAACGCCCTTTCCGCGTCCCAGGTTTATGTATTTAGGGAGCATTATTAGAATGGTCATGTATGGTGGTTGGATGGATGTCCACATGAGATGTTGTTATCAAAATTTGGGGCTCAGAAATTGACTTGCATGGTGATGAATAAATTGAAATTAGATGCTTCAAAATAAATACATAAATAAATTGAAATTAGTTGCTCAATATTTTGCAAATAATGTCTAAGTTATTGAAGCTTTTATATAATCAGCCTCCATTTTGTTTGGCCCTTTTTTTTTTTTTAAAACATTTGGCACATTTATCCTATACTGATAATTTCCCTATGGAAAAATAAGAAATAAAGTAAAATAAAAATGAAAAATAAGAGATAATTGCAACTTTTCACTATTTAAGAATAGAAAAAAATAAAAAAAATAATACTTATTTTACTTTCTTTATTTTTTTTAAATGAAGAGAAAATATGAAAATTAAAGGTAATTTTTTAGTATTTATTATAAATTTATAATTCTGCTTAGTGTCTTTCTATTAAAAATATGCCCTTTTTTAAATAAAGGCAAAATAATAAATATATAGTATAACAATTTTACTTTAGTATTTTACTTTTCAAATAAAGGAAAATAAATTTATTTTTTCTCTACTTTTTATACAAACATAAAGAAAAATAAATAAATTTTGTTTTCTCTCTTTTTTTTTTCATCCTTAAACAACTTTCCAAACATAATACAAATGAATTTATAATTTTTTTATTTTTTAATTTAAAAAAAAGTTTTGTCAATAAAAAGCTTTTTAAACAAAGAATATGAATTAAGTGTTTAAAATCTATTATTTGATAAACCCATTTAAATTGACTTTTTTAAAAAAGAAAAATAATTGTAGTTTTATGTCATTTCCTTTATATTATTTTGATGTTTGTTGCTAGTTCTTTTCAATTTTATGTATTTTCATATTGTAATTTTGATTTATATAAATTAATATTCACTTATGTTGAAAATTCATTTATTAGTCAAATGTTTTTTTAATTTGCTCCCTCGAATGTTAACCCTCCTCCTCCTCCTCCTCCTTATCAATATTATTATTATTATTATAGAGGTAAATAAAATGATAATACCAAATAATTATTATTATTAGTTAAATAACACCACAGATATTGCCAAAGAAGACCTTTTAAAATTTTGAAGTTTGCTTGTATGTTCAAACTCAAATGAGATAACTTAAAGATATGATCAATTGCTTGTAATTACCTTTCACTTTAAGGAACAAATTTTTTTAAGCAATAAACAAATAGAGTAAATAAACTTGGCTAACCTAGGAATCAAACTTGCTGCTGATTTGAATTCTTGTAAATCTTGCATTTTTTTTTTTTTTTGGATAATCAGGCCGTTGTAAATATGTTTTTTGGCTTCCAATGGGTCTTGGGATTGGGAGGTAGTAGGGGACTTTAACCAAGCAAAACAGAGACTTTCTCAATTGCAGGTTGTGGGTGTTAACTATGTCCACAAAAACTTTAACAGACCTGCAGTGTGGTTAGCCAAGAAGCTTAAAAGGAGTAGTCGCTCTTACGCTTGGTTTAACCCACCTGAAAAAACTGTTGTTTTTGTTGCGTTCCTTTCCTTTTCCTCAATGAATGTTTTCTTTTAGCCAAAAAAAAAAACTTGTCAAAACTAGTGACAAGTAAATGCAGGTGAAGAACAGCAAACGGTCTATAGCACCGCTTTTTCCTTCATTAGTTTCTGATCAAACTTATTTTCACAATCTCATAATTTTCTTAAAAAATTTATTATAATATTAGACTCATGTATAGCTGCGTCTGAGCTCATACCCATCCATGTGTATCTGTTGATGATGGAGGATTTGACACTAATGGCGGGTTCTGCTGGTACACACATTTCAAAAGAGACGAGCCCATACCAATATCATATCATAAGATGTCTAGTCCATAGTATGGAGACCCATCAGCAAGGCTATCACCTACATGTGGAAACGCGTAGTAGTAGTTGTGGTGCAGCTGGATGGAGGAAATGTCTCCGTGGTTCCATCCCAATCCAAATGGGTCCTACATGAATTGCTAAGGATGTCATGTGACATGCAAGTGGAAGTTGACATCACAAGAAGATGCTTGTTAGTGGTCGTTTGTCCGATAATATCCAAATGTACGGTTTGAAAATTACATATATACTATATTGTTTGTTTGTTTCAGGGAAAGAACCAACGGAAGGGGCAGGCCATGAATTTATCAAGAACAAGAAGAGCATAGAAACGAGATTGGGATGCTACTATCCCATTTCACTAGTCAAGAATGGGTCAGTATTGTTGCTGCAAATTTCAAAAAGATAAAATTATTAACCTCCCTTTGATTAGGGCCAACCATACATTCTCAAATATTTGGTATTAACATTTTTTTCTAAAAAATGCGTTTCACGTCCTAAAGACATTTAAATTTTGAAGAGTCGTGTATTATTGAACATGAAATTTTTATCTCATCCATTTTATGGTTAATATTTGTCTCAAAAACTTCTATGGTTAACTTCAATTCCTGCACAATAATAATTTTGTAATTTTGAATTACTTATGCAATGATTACAAATATAATTTTATCAAAACAAGCATTTGAGTTTGCAGTTCCCTCTTTGAGCATAACACCACAAGTACACATTTGTACTTCTAGATACTTCATTTTCTATTCAAAATTGAAATCCCTTCTTGAAATGGGCCTACCCACAATTAAAGGAAATGAAGTTGGTATTGAAATTTCTCAAATTTATAACGGTGGACAACAACTAAATAAACCTAGTTGGATGGTAGTGGTCACCAAACCCAACCACTGAAACGCCGGCCAAAACTTTCGCTTTCCACATCTCATTCATGCAGACGAGTTCTTTTATCACCAGTCAAGTGACAATATTGACAATAAGGACAATAAAGAGGAGTCAGTAACAATATTGAAATCTCCTACACTATCATAATTTACTTAAATCATTCTTCATTTTTCAAATGTATATAAATAATTATTTTCTTTTGCTTCATTGTATCTTTTTTAAAAAAATTTTCTGTACGCATGTAAAATGTCTTTAATACTTTTACTTTGATACTAAAATTTTTATTTCCAGCATAATCACAAAATTAAAATTTCTCCTTTCTTTTTCAATATTTAGTCTCTCCAAAAACGATTATTACCACCGCAAATAATTTCTCCTTCTCTAATACTACACATCTAACTCTAATAATACAGTTCACTAGCCAAATTAATTTCTGTATTTCAATAATTGCTGCAATAAAGTAATACGCTATCACTTCTACCGGTCTAATGGCCAAATATTGAAGAAATTAGTAAGTTGGATGCTAAAACTAAATGATCATAACACATCAGTGAAAAGAATTTCACCAACTCCAAACATTGCAAAGCTAGCATGAACCCAATTCCACTTGCACATACCACTTCAAACTTTCTGGATCTTCACAAAGCCCAAACGGTTCAAACTAGTAATCTCAAGCTAAATTTAATTGCAGAAAATCATAGCAATCAAAAAGACGAAGTTAAACAAAATAACAATCTTTAAAAAAAAAAAAAACCACTGTTCGAGGGCTTCCTGTCTTAGAAGATAAGGAGCATGGCTGAACAAGCAATACTCATCAATAGCAACGACCATTTTTCGTTCTTCTTATGGTTGTATCGTCAGTACGTGTTGATGATGGTGGGACGTGAGTGAATGTTTTTTGGTTGGGAATGTGACTCTGATGGTGGAGAATGCGAGATGCTCTTCTTGGATTTATGGGAGGGTAGCGTGTGCACGTACCAGAAGTTCTTTTCCCTCAAGTATTAGGATATGTATTTGTCAATTTACAAACATTTTCCCTATTTTTCTGTGTTAGTGCATCCAAGAAAAACTATCAATAAAAATTAAAATCATATTTCAAATTTTAACAAACTAATTTAAAAGAAAAATAAATTATATAAATACATATCACTAATCATTGTTGATCAACACCCATCGCCAATTTTTGTCGATTAGCAATGATTGCCAATAATAAATAAAACTTATAAAAAATTTCCTTTTTTATATATTTTTTATATTCAACAATAAATAATATAAAATATAAAATATTTATAATTTAAATTTTGTCATAATCTGAAAAATCAAAAGAAAATTAATATTTTTTTTACAATGTATTCCAAATGCCCAAAAAAGTATATTACTCATTTTTCCAAAAAAAATTTCTTCGAAAAATGTTTTCCTCATATAAATTATTTTTTATAAAACAAATGAATCCTAAGAAAAAAATCTGTACTTTTTTACTTTTATCTTTTAACTAACAAAAAAGACTTTTTTTTTTATAAAATGACTTTTCAATATAGTAAATTAAATGAGAAAGATTATTTCACACATTTAAAAAATAAAAGATAACTTGATTAAATATGACAAATCACTAAAATATTATAATAATTAAATTTCTTTTAAATATAATTTCAAAAAAAAAAATCAATTTTTATTTTTTGTCAAATCTAAATTTTCAAACAGACAAGAGCAAGCTCTCCCCTTGGTTTACCATCAAGTTATTATTATGGATATGGACAGCGAAAGCGGGAGTAGCTAAAGAGAACCTTTTATCTGGTGATCATGTGTGTTAATTTAATGAAGTAACAACGGGTTAAAGGATTAAATTAAAGTTTTTTTTTAATACTCAAAATACCATATTAATTGCTACAATATTTTATAATAAATACCACATTATTAAGAGTTACAAAATTCAAAATACCACATTAATGTTAAATAAATTTATTTATAAATTATGTCATAAATTATTATATTCTCTACACTTTAATACTAAATGTGAACACAAACTCTAAACTCCAAAAATATAATTTATGAACATTTAAAATTATTAATCATTATAATATTCAAAATACCATATTAATGTCAAATAAAATTATTTATAAATTATGCATAAATTATTATATTCTCTACACTTTAATGCTTCACGTGAACACTTACTCTTATATAACCTCCAAAAATATAATTAATAACACATTATTTAAAACTTATTGGCAATTGCAATATTTAAAATATTATATTAATACCAAATAAATTCATTTATAAATTATGACATAAGTTATTTTATTTTATACACTTTAATGCTCAATTACACATACACTATATATAGTAAATATTTTATGAAAAAACTATCATCACTTTTTTTTATACTCTACCCTCTCTATTTTACAGTTTGTGCTTTAGTTCTCCATTTTTTACCAAACACCTTATGTCAACCATCATGAAATTTCATTTACATCTTATTTTGGCTTCCATATTCATAATAAATTAAAATTAATTACTTATTTTAATAATTTATTTTCATCCTTTATAAGAGATGGCTTGTCAAGAAAAGACAAAATTATTCCTTTGTTGAGAATTTAAATTTTGACATGGATGACCCAAGAATCAAAACGAGGATATCGATATTTTAAGACATCAGTTTCAGAAATCGAAGTTTCAATAATATCGAGATAATGTTTTTATGAGAAGATAAGAGAACTACATGTTTAACTATGAAAGTAAGAAAATTAGCATAACACTTTTATTTATTAATTAATCCTATATTTATTTTATTTCTAACTTTAATATAAACAAACTACATTCATGTCATTTTTAAGAAAACTGTGGTAACTCAATTTCGAGGATTATTGCAAGACTGAGGAATTTATTTGATCAAACATTTGAGTGTAATACCTAATAAGGAACATTATCATATTATTGTGGAAAACAAATATATGATTTTTGGACAAAAAAAAAAAACAATTGTTGAAGAAGTAAGGTATGACAACATTTCAATTCCAAGATACAAATTCAATTTCTTGGATTTTAAAAATATAAATCAACAATGCAAAAAAAAAAAAACATAATTATTGGTTATATAAATTAACAATTTTGAAACTTTTGTAAAATTTAACGATGCATGATTTGTCACATAATTCAATAAAGTATATATCTTACAGATGTTATTGAATTGTTAGTTGGAGGAACTGAAATCCAAAGGACTTCAAATGCTAATCCAGTCGAGAAATTAATTAAGCTCTAGAATCTAAGATCTACTGAGCTTAATATGATTTTACTTAATATTAGATTTTTAAAATAACTCTTTTCGATTTATTTATGTAGGGTCAAAATTTGAGTTTATCATTTGGAAAGCTTTAATTAAAGAATATCAAAAACAAAAAACTCTGTGGAATGAAATGATTAAAATTATTATTTTCACTTTAATTTTTAAGAGTAGTATGCATCATGGTAATATTTATATAAATTATTAATTTTGTCTACATAATATTTATATCTTATCTAATTTCTTATTCCTAAATTTACATGATATTTTATTATTTCTTATAAGACGATCTTATCTAATCATTACATCAATATTTTGGTTAATTTATATAAAAAAGTTATTATAGGTGATTGCATTGAAATAAAACCATCAATGTATCATAAACTATTTGAAGTTAATATAAAAAATTAGATATAATCACTTTATTGTAATTATTTAAAATCATCGTGAATATATCATAATTTATTTTAATTTTGAAGAACACAATAAATGAAATTTAAAATTATTTAAAATTAATATGAAAAATTATTGTATAATTAATTATTATAATTTTTTAAAACAACCATACATGTATCATAAATTCACTTGAATGTATTACCACTTATTTAACATTTATAGAAAAATTCAAAGTCAACCACCTCTTTAAGGATTTTTATAATGGTAATTAAATATATATAAACATAGCTAATAAATGCAAAACCAAAAAACAAAACAACAACAACAATAATAATAATAATAATAATACTATAATATTAATATACCTTTTAAATTACTAAGATATAAGTTAACCACTCAAATATAAAAACTTTTAATACAAAAAATTATATAAATCAACATGTTAATTTCATTAAAAAAATATGTTGTAAAAAATATTACTCAAATCAAATAAAAGGTATACACATCAAAAAACAAAATCATTGAAACAAAGTCCACAAATGACACAAATAAAAGATCAAATAATATGTCTAGCAAAAAATAAAATATATAAAAAAAAATAAAAGTATCATTAAACTATCTAATTAATCAGAAAAATTTATGCATATTGTTTCTAACACAATTAAAAGCATAATATATACACCAAAAATTTATGAAAAAATAAAAAATAAAAATTATATACCACAATATATTATCCAATCAATAACAAAAAATTAATTATAACTATTTATTTTACCCAATCTGTGCATCCCACAAGTACAAAACCAGTTTATAACTATTCCAAGCTGGAAAGAATAGCTAAAAGACTAAAACACAGATTTAAGTCACACTCCCATGTAATGGCTTAGTTAGCTTTGAATTTTAACACCTTATTCTAGTTAAGGACAGTGCAACAATATCTGCAGGTAAATTTTGGGGAAAAAGATGCAAAAATTTTATCTGATACATTAATTTCAATACCAATATTCAATTTCTATACAAATTTCAACATCGCCATCAAAATCATTCCTTCAGCAAATAATATACTGTAGAATGTACCCACCCTCAGTTACATGGAACAAAAAAAAAAAGCACACTGCTGCTTAGACAAACTAAAAACTGGACAACAAGAACAGAGACAAAAAGAGAAACCGAGGGAAAGAATCCAAAGAACACAAGGAAAAAGAAACGGTACCATATTAGCTCCACGGATCATCCCAGCCTTTAGGTCCCTCTCTTCTGACAAAATCAATAATTGCCTGCACGGCTTCATCGACCCTGTTAGAGAGGGAGTGATTCCCATGTTCAATTTCAACTTTCTCTGCACCACCCATTGCTTTGCACAATCTGCAAGATACAGACACTAATTTGATTAGGTCTCTCTCTATCTCTCCCTCTCTCTCTTACACATGCTCAACAAACACACTAGAAAAACAAAAAGAAAAAATGGCACATAAACTGACCAGAACAAGAATACATTTTACCTTGTTTAAAAGCACCCACAAAAACCAACACCCAACATCAAATCTCTATTGCATAATGGAAAATCAAATCAAGAGAATAGTCTCAGTTGTCACCTTTCAACCAATGCTTTTTTATCAACGTACTCTGGAACATATTCATCAGCCATGGAAAAGATAACCTGCAATTAGACGTTGTAGCTGTTATAAAAGCACTAATCAAGATGATAAAATCTTTGTCAAATCAAGCACGAAGGGAAATGAGGCATTCTTGTTGCTTGAAACAGAACCGCTAGGAATTATCATATTTACTGTAAGTTTTGTCGTTTTGTTATAAAGTTTGCTTATCAAAAATTTTACCTTCAAACAGATTTTCAACGGAGTACCTGCTCAATGGTTCTGATAACATGGATTACCAGCATTTAGAATGACAAAGAAGAATATCGGTACACAACATATTTGCATTTTGTACCTGGCATGGTGTGTTGCACATGTGCCCAAGTCTTGTTCTCAGCTGGTCATCACTAAGATCAGAACTGAAAAGGTCATCATCCCCCATATAGGCACAAAGAGAGTGGTACCTGCAAAATGCTACCGATTCTTGAATAAAAGGTCAATAAAAAGAAATTCTTTGGACATGCAGAAAATAATAGTTTGATTGAACCCATTTGATAGAATTGTGAATTTCCAGGTTTAATTCAGGTGGATCTCAAATATGAAAGGAGTTTAGATTCAAACCATACTTGATAGAATAGTGACTTCCTAGGTTCCCAATTGTGCATCTGGAATCAGTTCCATTCACATACAAATACAAGTCCAAGCAATGGACTTGGCTTTATCCCTTGTTTTTGAGGTAGAATTTCTCATTGATTTGAAGTATCAAAATATGAGTATCAGGTTTATAACTATGCATCTGATCTGAAATGAATGTTTTAAAATAAGACAAGGTTTGAAATAATTATAGTTCCCACCAAAATGAAATCATGGACAAAAGTAGATATCAAATTCAGATCTTTCATAGAATCAAGAAAAGCCGAAGCGAATTTCCACAAACCTATAACAAACTGGAAACAAAACTCCAAGTAAGACAAAGAAAATAATTTTGTATATGACTTCACTAAATTATAAACAATATCTTGTTATGGCCACATTAGTTGCTTGCCCACCTATAAGCAGTTATTGGGGAAGATGGATCTGCTTCCCTAGGCATTAATTCTGATTCCCGACCTTCTGCTATCATAGATGAAGCCAAGTCAATCATAGCAGCAGTTTTAGGAAGAGTTGCATGGTACTCCC
>CATIWR010615078.1:0-14743 GCA_949677035.1 Omphalea diandra | reverse complement strand
TTTGAAAATTGATACTAAGTCGTTTTAGTCAAAATTAATATTAATTAGTCAAATTTTTATAATAAAATATTATATATATAATGAAAATAAAAAATTAGAAATTTTTAAAATTTTCAAGTCACAATTTTAATTTTTAATTCTTTATATATATATATATATATATATAATCTGAAATTTACTCAAGAAATAAACAAATAAAATCAAGCAGACATGAATATTGAAAATGCCATTTGCATGCATATTATATTTCAGAATATAAGCACTAGCAAATATGTAATCCTACAAAAACTTGTTCATGAACTTGTCTAGCATTGCAGGCCAGAAGAGTTGGGTTCATATTGGGGCTCAACCTTGAAACTACCTGGGGCTCCTAGAGTACATTGTATTCTTTACTTGGGCAGGGTTTAGTCAGGGGATAAGGCTGCAGCCCATACCAAAGAGATGGAAACATTCTTAGGTGAACTCAGATTGCTAATTAGGATTATTAACCTTCAACTATATATCTGACATGTAGAATTATTTATTTAAAACTTGTTAAATTAGACATATATAATCATTTTCCAAATATAGGCACTAATTAATTATAGATAACTATGGTTAGTTTGCTTATATTTATTACATCTAATTTAATAAATTTTAAAACAAACAATACCACATTTGATATATAATAGAAGGTCTATAATCCTAATTGACAAACTGGGTCACCCAAGAATTTCTCAAAGAGATGAATAATCTTTGCTTGATCTTGGCAATGTCGACACATATATTACATTTACGACATAAAGATGGAAAAACCAATAAGCATTCTAACCCCAATTATTGGATTCTTGTTCTTAAGACAGCTACTAGTCCAACTGTTTTGTCATGCAAAATAATTACTTCTTAGTTTTTATGGATTTCAATAATTTGATAAAAGACAATATTGAGGCTTTCAGTAGCAAGAGGCTTAACTCTTGGCATTGTTTTGGCTCAATTCGACTCCGATTGAGATTTAAATTCAAATAACTCTATCTTTGCATTTATGAATAGACTATCAGAAGAATATTAGAATATCAGTTTCAGAATTTTAAGACATAAGACATAAATGCTCACTTGAATTGAAATTTCAAGCTTATGGATTCCACAAACATGTAAAAGGCTACCCTAGTCCTTAGGGATACAGTTAAAGTGAAATAAAACAGTTTGCCAAAACAAAATACATGTTTGTATTCAAAATCAATTACAGGTTCAACGATCTTTGGATGAAGTAAACAAAAGGTCATATGAAGTTCCTACAAATGACCTTCGAATGAAGACTTACGGGTTATCTCATCAGGAACGATGTCATCGAAAAGCATGCCAGCATCTTCCATTTTACCTTGCTTTCACAGTCCATTCATAAGCACATTAGAAGCACCAACTCCTGGTACAGGACCATCATTTTACATCGCCTTGAGAAATTTGAACCATGTCTTTACATCACCCTTTATATGAATAAATTCATGATCAGAGTATATGTCAGATCATCTGGTTTTAAACCAGGTTTTAGCATTTCCCCCAAATGTTTTTCTAATGCATCAACTACTTTTCCTTCTTTGCGTAACCCTGAAATATATGATCAAGCTCAATGAAATGAGACGCCGGCTTTATAAGACTCTTTAACCTTGGACCTTCCTCTAAATTCCCTGTTTTACAGTACTTGCATATCAAAATACTAAAACTAGCAGTAAATAATTTCCCATTTCATCCAAAACCATAAGAGCTATCCTTAAGTTTGAATTCTTCACAAAATTTCAGACTAAAAAGATTGAAATCCTAGTGACTTAGCAAAGAAACCATAATTCAAAATCTCCAAATAAAACCTCCAACCATTCACAAACAAGCTGGTTAATCATTTTAACAAACAGCCAGCACATGGGATATAGAAAACATGCTACCTAAGCCAATCTAAAATAGTCGATAGCATCTGATTGAAATCCCAACTCAGTATACGGAAGTTGACATTTCTTTTTTTTTTTTTTCATCAAAACCAAAAAATGTGATTCTTCTATTAATTGCAAAAGAGCATTTACAAAAACAAAGCAAACATAAGCAGTAAAACAAACTACACAATTCTAGACAAATCTACTTCCATTTAGCAAGCAAACAAAAGATATATTTGACATTGCTATTGCCAATAGCTGATTTTGGAGGAAAAATTAAAAGAAATTATTTTTTTAATTGATTATAAAATTTTCCAATATGAGTTTTGTGAATAGAAAATGGACTTTGAAAGAAGCGAACATTTGAAAATTTTGTGAATACCTATTAAATTAGATTAATAATGTAACTAAACTATAGAAAAAAATATTTTAGAAACCTAAAAATGACGTAATTTGATAATCAGATTTTTACGAGGGATTGATATGTTCAACAATTTCTGTCAGCCATAATCTTTGCATTTTCAGATGAACTACCTGAGGAATCTTGGAATAACAATTTCAGAACCTCAGGACTGAAACTAATCCTTGGGAACGCAGTAAATAAATGACCACTTGAACTGAAACTTTAAGCATATGGATGCCACTAACCTATAAAAGGCTGAGCTAATCCTTGGGAACGCAGTTGAAGTCAGATACAATTGTTTGCCACAATGAAGAACATGTGCATGCTCCAAATCACTTTCCAGGTCAATGCGGTCATTAACGGAGAAAAAATAACCAGCCACTTGAAGTTCCTCTCAGCTCATTCTTAAGAAAGGGTTAGCCTTTTTTATTACAAAGCACTCGGTAGCCCAGCAGGAATCAACTTTTTTGGTGATCTTTTGACGTTCTACTCAAATCATTAAGCAGTGATTTATAGGATGCATAGTCTGCCACAAGCCTCTTCTCACTCTCTATTTTATGAAAGTTTTGCAAGTTTCCATGCCTGGAATGACCATCCAATAAAATGTTATATGTTATGTCATCCGGAACTACTCCCAAATTGAGCATAGCATCTAAAAGCATGTTAGCATTTTTCAGTTGACCTTGCTTGCAAAGTCCATTCATAAGCACATTATAAGTTACGACTCCTGGAACATGACCATCACTTTGCATCTCTTTGAGCAACTTGAACCCTGTCTTTGCGTCATCCTTCTTACAGAATCCATTCATGACCATGTTATACGTCAAATCATCTGGTTTTAAACCCGCTTTCAGCATTTCCCTAAATGTTCTTTCTGCATCAATTACCTTTCCATCTTTACATAACCCTGAAATAAGGGCTGTGAAGGACACATTATCAAGCTCAATTCCTTCTCTAAGCATTTCCTTCTTAATCTCCAATGCTGATTCTAAATGTCCCTCCTTGCAATAACCATCTATAAGAGTGGTGTATGTGATCTTGTCCAGTCTCATACCTCTCTTACGCACCTCATCAACAAGTTTTGTTGCTTCCCCAAAATCCCCAACCTTGCAAAGGCCATTGATTAGCGTGCTGTACAAAACTAAATCAGGTTTAAGACCTTTTATTAACATTTGCTGATAACTTTCCATAGGCAAATCAATCCTACCGCTCTTACATTGTCCATTAATTAAAGTGGTAAAAGTAACTTCATTAGGTACCAAACCTCTCTCACACATTCATCAAACAGCCGATTAGCATCATCCAATCGACGATCAATACACAACCCATTAATCAAAACACTATCAGTAAAAACATCAGGGAAAATCCTAATTTCCTCCACAATACTCTTCAACCTAAAACCTTCCTCTAAATTCCCTGTTTTACAGTATCCATTGATCAAAGTATTAAAACTAACAACTGTAGGCCGCACACCCCTCTTCTCAATTTCATCAAAAATCATATGAGCAACCTTAATTTCGCCCTCTTTACATAATCTGTTAATGAAAAGATTAAAACTATACACATTTGGTGGATACCCATAATCCAAAATCTCTAAATAAAACCTCCAACCCACCACAGGCAACGTAATCTTAATCATTCTATCTAGCAAACATTTACAACCATGAAATGGGATTTGAAAACCATGCTTCCTAACCAATCTAAAACACTGAATAGCATCAGACACAAGTCCCAAATCAGTATAAGCAATCATCAAACCATCAACCACAGAATTGCACAAGTAGGTATTTTTAGTTTCAAGAAGTGAAGCAAAAACAGAAGAGGCAGAGCCTTTCCCTTTCCGAGAGACGAGGAAATAGAGCAGCGATTTGAGTTCTGGTTGCATTTTGTGGGCAGCAAGGAAATGGGCCATGGTGCAGTAGGAATGAATTGTGCGGTGAAAGGGTGGGCAGGAAGAGAGGAAGTTGAAGAAAGAAAAGAGCAGGGATGGGGAGACAGAAAAAGGGTTGCGGTTAATAAGTGTGATGATGTGATAAGGTTTGAGTGAAGGGAGGATTTTGTTGAGGGAGATATGAAGTGGTTTGAATTCACAGTTTTTGATTGCTGAGGAGATGGTTGGGATAATTGGGTCTTCATAGTGAGGCGATGGTGGTTGTGGAGAGTACCAGGTGGAAAAGAGGAAGATGGTTTTATGGTGGGAAGGAGAAAGAAAGGCGTGGGTTTTGTGGAGTTTGATGGTAGCGATGTCGTGTGTTCATGCTCGGATGGGGATACTGATACCGTTGGAGAGGGAAGTGTCTAAATTGATATGATAATGCGGTTTTGAGGAATATTTGTAACAATAGTAAGAATCCACTTCCATGTCATTTAAGCCAAAAAAATAAAAAAATAAAAAAAAAATTAGGCTGATGACAGGCTGGATTAAAATATGAATTTAATAAAATAAACAGGTTTGGATAATAAGAGTTTGGTCAATTTATTTATGGCATAAAAAGAAATATATTTAAACGGATTAATTCACTTAATTACAATAAATACAATTAAAGTTTTGTTTGTTTCACAAAAATAAGTTATTTTAAAAAATATTTTAAAATTTTTTTTGAGTAACATATTTTTCATTGTTTGGATTACACTATAAAAATATTAATTTTTATTTTGATTTATAAGACTATAATAAAATTTAGATTATAAATATTTTTTATTTAAACTATTTATTTTTTAAAATAAGAAAAAATATATTAAAAATGAATTTTTTTTATGGATCTCACCTATCATTGGCGATTATTGTCTATCGACAATAACCAGTGACAGGTGTTAATAATAAAAAATGATCAATAATAGTAAACGTATGTATTTATATAATTTATTGTTTATTTGAATGAGTTTATCAAAATCAGAAAATTGACTTTCCATTTTCAAAACAAAAAGTTATTTTCTTGAAAAATGACTTAATTTTCTCTTTGATTAGGAAAATATTTTTTGTTGACTAAATTTTTTAAAATGTACCAAACAAGAAAGTGCGAAAAATATTTTCCTAAAAAATATTTTCTGCGAAACAAACTAAACCTATAAACATTATGTATGGACTTATACATACGTCGATCAGATCTTAATATCTTAAGTCAATTAGATTCTAAGTCAATTAGATTCTAATTCAATCCATATTAATCATTTTTTATTTTTTGAATCAGATTTTTAGATTTAGATCAGACAATCAAAATATTGGATTGATTTATTCACACCTATTAACAACAAATGTCTTAAACTTGTATCATTTCAAAGAACCAAGGACTGGGCTGTAAGTATTTAAGTACATTAATTGATGGCAGATGTCTTGGTTTAATGGTAATTGGAAATTTTCATGGAGATGTCTAACATCATTTACAGTGTTCATGAAATGGTGAAAGATCTACAGCTTGTGATGCCAAAAGAATTTGGTTTCATGTCTACTAAAATATTCCACTGTATTTATCTGGACATACTCCTCAAACCGAAGCTTTTAGGACTGCTGAATCCAGCTACTGGGTGCATTACTTGCAGGTTGCGGCCCGTGGTACATACATGGAATTGAGCCCAAATTGGCGAAGTATCAAGTCCATAGCAACAGCTTCAGCCACCACACTTTAAGCCTCTTCTGAATGGTAAAGCCTTCTTTTTAAAATCTCATTCTCCTTTCTTAGTTTCATAATCTTCAATTTAAGTGTCTCAACAGGACGATTGGAAGCCAAATCTTGTTGTTGTTCAAGCAGCTTTGTCCTGCTAATAACCACTGCAATTCGGCACATTATTCAATACTAAGAGGATAAAAGTTCTTGTAAACTCATCACTTGACTATAGAGAAGAAAAATTAAATATTGATTCATACACATCAAACATCAAACAACATTGAGGCCAATTAGATGTTGTATGGCCCCATAAGCACAAATATATGCAGAACAGAGTTAACTACATTAAGATGACAACATACTCACATTGCTTTTCCAAATCCTGCAGCTTCTTATTCAACTCATTTTTCTCTTCCTGTTCAACCATGAGACAGTCCTTCAAATCTTGAGTCTCAAGAACATCTGTCACGTTATGACTAAAAAACTCACCCATGTTCTTAACTTAATAAATCTCATAACGAAATCAAGAAATCGTTATATCAAACTCTGAAACTCACATTTTGATTCCACATCGAAATGGACTCGATCCAACCTGCTTGCCAGAGTTTGCATATGGGTTTTATGTGCTGCTAAATCTAGGCGGAGATGATTTATGGTTGACTCACCTGTGGCCTTGTCAAGTAGTAAGGCTCTGACACAACGCAGGGCAATAATTCAATGGCCATAATAAAAAATTACACATACAAGAAAAACATATTAATGGCAGTGGAAATCACCTGATTCGGTCCTCCAAATCTCCAACCTTAGTTGCATACTCTTGCTTAACCAACTGCATGGCCTTCCTGTGCTCCTACGCATAATTTTTAGTAAAATCAAAATCCAATTAGGGCATTTTTGTTCACTCTTGGAAATCAAAATCCAAGTAAAGCATAAAGACGAAGTTTACTTCTTCTTTTCTGATATTCTCATCACTCAATCGCTTCACCTCCTCAATCAGGTTCCGATATTTGATACGACATTCGAGCTGTATGAATCTCACAAACAAACAAATAAATACATAAATAAATAAGCAACACAAAAATTAAAAGAGAATCAGAAAAAATAAAACCCAATCAACAAGTTCATACCTGATCAGCCACATTATTTAGAGAATCTGTGTACAGCTTCGTTAGTCGCTCATTTTCTGCAACATTATGCAAAAGAAAAATTAGAGAAATTTCCGAATTTTGAAGTAAAGATGTGATGAAACGGTAAGAGAAAACCTTGTTTCAGAGATAGGCAAGTGAGTTCAAGTGCCTCTCTCTTGTTTATTTCTGCACTGTAATTCGATTTCAGCGATTGGATTTCCGCGATTCCACTCTTGAAATCCTTAAATTAACCTTTTCTTTCTTAGTTGATTTAAATTTCTTTGAAGATGAATAGTAAAAGAAAATGTTCTGTAATACCTCATAGATTTGATCAAAACTAGAGAGGAGGGAATCGATTTCGTGATCACTCGTTGCAGACATTTTTTTTTTTACTCTCCCGTTTCAGTGTTACTTTCGTTATTGTGCTTGAAGCAGAAAAGAGAAAACCGGACCAAAACGTTGCGTTTTGAAGTCATACAACAAATTCATTAATAAGAGTAAATTGAATTTTTTTTCTCAAAAAAAAAAACGAGTAAATAGAATTTAGATTCTTTAATAAGAGTGTAATTTTATTTTTTAATTTGTGACTTTTTTATTTCGAAAATAAATTGCAAAGTGAAAATAATACATTATATTTGAATAAAATAATACTTGTTAAATATACACTATAAATATTTTTGCACTAGTAAATAAATTATATATGAATAAATTCAAGTTAAAAACACAAATAGTGAATTGGATACATTAGAAAAATATACAAAAAATAATTTGAATAAAATTAATAATGAAAAATATACTTTATGTTTTTATAAAAATTTTAATATAATTTTATATAAACACCAAATTTGAAATTGTTATCAATAATTTTTCATTCGTAATAATTATATTTATATTACATAAAAATTTACCAATAGCTCAAAAATTGATTTTTAGTAATTATCATTTTTTTTACCTTTGTCTATTATATATATAATAGAGTATAATAAACATGTTGTAATTTCATTTTTAAAAATTGATTTATTAAAATCAATTAAATGTACATAATAATTTTTGATACAATAAACATATTTAATATTAAATACTACCATACGAATCACAATAATACATATTATATTAAATAAAATTTATTATAATAAATTTCATTTGAAAAAATAAAATTTATGAGAGTATGAAGAATTGAAAAATAAAAAGTTAGACAAACAAATATGATTTTCAGTTTTTCATTATCTATTGAAAAAATAGAAAACAAAGAAAAGGAAAAGAAAACTAAAAAAGGAAAAAAGTAAAATGTTTTGCAAAACTAAACACGCCCTAAGAAATTAGAGAATGAAAGTCATATGGAAGAAAGTGAGGAAAATGAGTTCAAGATCTCAATGAAGTGAATTGAAGGGATATTTATAGTGATAAAAGATATAGACCAAATGCATAAATTGCCTCCTTAAAAGCAATTTAAGAAATTAATTTGTCATCCTTTGTTTATTTATCACTTAATTCATCTATTTCAGTTTTAACTACTAATGGCATTTCATGCCTTTAGCAGGTATTGGTTCAATGACTACACCTTGTGTGTCACTTGTTGATGTATATCACATTTCTAATCATACTTTGAATCTTGTTTCTATTGGTCAATTATATGATGTTGGATACTTAGTTGATTTTTCTTCATTTGATTGTTGTGTACATGAACCATAATCTCAAAAGTTGATTAAGAGTAGGAAAGAGGGATTTTATGTTTTGAACCAACTCAAAATACCAATTTTCTATATCTCACTTATAGTTTTTAACTTTTAAAGGAGCAATTGAAAATTTAAAAATTCATAATATTTTTTATTGTAGTGGTCGTAAATTGGCTAAAATTTTTGTTTTATCTATTGATAAAAGTATTTCTTCTCCTCATGCTCTTTTTTATCTTATTTATTTTGATGTGCGGGGACCCTCTCTTGTAGAAACAAAAGGCAGATCACGATATTATATTTAGGTTTATATTATGGAACATTATTTTGATTTTCCAAGTATTTTTAAAGCTTTTTAAGCTATTTTCAAAATTCAACATTCTAATGTTATAAAGTGTTGTAGGTGTGATCTAAGTAGGGAATATATTTCTAATGATTTTTTAGATTTACTTGCATCCAATAGGACGATCTATCAAATATCTTTTATAGATACATCTCAACAAAATTGTTATTTCTAAAAAAATATAGGCACCTTATTCAGACTGCTAGATCTCTCTTATTATTTGTTTATGTTTTTAGTGAATTTTGAGGAGATACAATTCTTACTGTAGCTTATTTGATATATAGAATCTCAACTTTACATAATTCTAGTTTGCCTCCTTATGAGAAATCCTATGGTCATGCTTCTAATTTTAAACTAAGTCTGATGGATCTATTGAGATGTTCAAAACTAGATTAGTTGCTAAAATTTACTCGCAGGAGTATGGAATGAATTATGAGGAGACCTTTGTCTTGTAGTAAAAATGACTACAATATGCACTTTCATTACAGTTACTTGTGCTTAACATTGGAATATATCGCAAATGGATATTAAACAAATACCTCCTTGAATAGAGATCTTCAAGAAGAAGTCTAAAAGTTCCTCATCAACTTGGTAAATTTTGCAAATTGAAAAAAGACTATGGTTTTAAACAAGCTCCTAAAGCTTATGTGAGAAGTTCTTTACTATGATTACGTCACTTGGTTTTCATCTAAGCCATCATGATTTTCTTTACTATGATTACGTCACTTGGTTTTCATCTAAGCCATCATGATTTAGTTTTGTCTCTCACATGTACCTCTAATGATCATTTTTTGCTTTTTTGATATATTGGTGACATGATTATTACTAGTGACGACGATGATGAGATTATAAGACTGAAGAGATAGTTGGCTTGTTGTTTTGCAATGAAGGATTTAGATTCATTACGTTACTTTTTGGGTATTAAAGTTGCTTCTTCTCCATCAACTTTCTTCTCTCTCATTCTAAACATATATATGATATTTTTATCATGCTCACTTAACTGATAATAAGATTATTGATACACTCTTTAAGCTCAATGCTAGATTTTCTACTTACCTATCCTAGTTTATATTTCACTATTGTTGGTAGTCTAATTTATCTTACCATCGCTCATCTTGATATTGTTTATATTGTCCATATTGTTAGCTGGTTTGTTACTTTGCCTACCATAGTTCATTGGGCTACTGTCTTTTGTATTTTGAGGTATCTTCAAGGTACTCAGTTTTAGTGTATATTACTTTCATCTGTTTCAACCTTAGAGTTACGAGCTTAATATGATGTTAATTGGGCTAATGACCCTATGGATCTCAAGTTCACTACTAGTTTGTATATCTTTCTAGATGATTCTCTTATTTCCTAAAAGAGTAAGAAGTAAGATATTGTCTCTAGATCTTTCACAAAGGTGGAGTATCATGTCATGGCTTCCACTATATATAAGGTAGATAATTCAATTGTGGTATTTGATTGCATATATGGATATTTTACTTCATTACCTACTCCTTTAAATTATGACAATGAGAGTGTTATTTATATTGCAGGCAATTCTATCTTTCATGAGTGGACCAAATATATTGAGATTGATTATTATGTTTTCTATCATTATTATCTACTTGACACGTTATTATTACTTTTTGTCTCCTGTACCATGCAATTTGATGACTTGTTTATCAAGTCTTATTCGTCTTTGTATTTCTCCTTTTTAATGAGGCAAACTTTTGATGCTTATTATTGCAGTATCATGAGTTTGAGGGATATTAAATAAACATTATTTTAAGGATAGAATAATCTTTTTTATTTATTGTACATATATTGGTCATATTTTTTATATCCTCATCTTCATCTTCTCAATACGAAACCTTAGTCTCTATTTGAGATTTTTTTTTTATATTATAGCCTTCATTTAAGATTTTTTATATTATTTATCAGCATGTGTATAAAGGCCATATCGCATTTTTTGTTCAGCGCGAGCATAACAATTTCACGTGTGGCCTTAACTAACCAGATGACCTAAGATGATTTTCTATTATATTGAGGCGATTTTGATGGCAAGAGTGATGCATTTGGGACCTTAGTGTCTCAAATTAGATTAGTGAAAACAACAAGTGGTGCCCTTTACGGGATTATGATACAGTACCTGGTATGCGTCGTAAATTACTAACTTACTAACAACTGTCACAACTCCTTTGGGAGCATCCTAACCACACGACATGACTAAAAAAAGAGGTGATTTTATAGTTTAAATTTTTCTAACATATTTGTATAAGAAACAATACTAAAAAATTAAAATGAGAATTTAAGTTTCATGTTATATGGACACGAAATTTTATTTACTAGCAAACCAAAAAAAAAAACATAAATCAAATAAAGAATTTTCCCCCACATACAAAAAAAACATGCACACTGCTGTTAAACCAATTTGTACACATAATTATGGCACGAACTTCAAATCTCTTGCATCTTTTACTTTTCCATGTTGAAAGTTGCAAGTCCTGCTCCCATATCAACAAAGGTGCTCTTAGACTCTCCAAATTTCTTCTCCTTTTGTGATTCAACATCACTAGACTCGTTTTCCAGCGCTTCAAATTCGTTTGGCAGTGAAGAATATTGGTGGACCCTTTTGCCATATATTTCAACCAAACTCAAATAGAAGAACATTGCAAAAATTGTAATGCCAACTAGAAACCAACTAAACAAGATGTTTACTAGTGACTTACCTCTATGTAATGCCTCTTGGCTGCTACATCTAACCACTAGATGACCGTCATCGTTATAAATTAAGCAACCCTTAGGTATCAACGCAGGAGTCCATAGCATATAGCCCATGACTATGAACCAAACACCTTGAAACAAAATGCTAATAGATCTAACAAAGCTAACCAAGAAACTCCTAGGGAAGCCAATTCCCATAAGGGTAGTGGCTATAGAAACAAGTACAATGTATTGAAGAAATAAATGGTATTGACCTTCAAGACCCTTGTGATCCGTTGAGTGGAGATAGAAGAGAAAATATTGCTGGACCAAGGCTACTGCTGCAACAAGTTGGGTCAAGTCCTTTTGAGCTTTGGGCTTGAATTTATCAAGAAGTATTGCCAAAAATGCATAAACCAAGAAGAACATAGATATTGAGGAGTGCTCAAAGTTTCTGAGATGATATGATGGTATGGTTCCGTCAGTATCAAAGGGTTGGTGTCTTGCTGGCCCAATGAAAAGCTCCATAGAAATGGATATAGAGCTTCCTACCATGATGCAGAATAGTTCTAAGTACCTTGATTTGAAGGTTGGAAACCATGGGGAAGATATGTAGGAGTTCGGTTTTAGAGCATGGAGTTTAATGTGATTAAAGAGATGCCATAGACCTAGACAAAGAAATGCTATGCCTGGCAACACATGCCCTAATAGATTACCCATGTTTTTTTCTTTTTGAAATTCTTGAGATTAACGATCACAAGTGAGTTTCTTTTCAGGCATTTATAGAAGCAAATTTTTTGAACACATTGAAGAATTGTTAGGGAAACAGACAAATTCCTCTCTTAAACAACTCAGTTATTAGTGAAGTGTACTCAACTGCTGTTCGTCCCCTTCAAGGTTTATTTTGATGGAGTACAACAGGGGATTAAGTAATTAAAAGAAAAAAAGATAATAATTATTCCTTTTTTTTTCTCTAAAATTTCTGGATAATTTCTTAAAATTAATAAAATTATATTATAATTTTTTAGATATTAGATTTTTATATACAAAGTGATGGTATTATTTAAAAAGATCCTGATGTAGTATTATTATTTTCTATTAATTAGCAATTGAATATATTGTATTTGTATATTTATTGAGATTTTTATTACATACTCTTATAATAAACAGAATAAATATTAAGAGATAAAGTTATGACAACTTTTCAGTTTTTTGTCTGATTGAATTCTCGTTCTGGATTTAATTAACTCTAATCATAAATTTAAAATAAATAATTATGTATGTATGGCATTATTATACGTGAAAATACTTTTTTTTATTGATTATTTTTTGTTGTGAATGATAGTGGTAAGAATTTTTACTAATTTGAAAGTTCAATCATTTAAAAATTTAAATTCTTTTTTTTTATATAAATTTTGTCTTAAACTTTTAAAAATGGAAATTTAATACCACTATAAAAATTAATCAAAATTGAAAAAGATATAACATTTTTTAATTAGAATTGAAACAAAAAAAAAACTTATTTTTCTCTTTCTAGATATTAACAACTTCTTTTTCTGGTTTCAAAATACAAAAAAAAAAAAAAAAAAAAGGCTTTTTTCTTTGCCATGTTAATACCAATGTTTTCAAAAACAATATAATTATTAAAATAATGATCGATTAATTTCAATTCAATTTATTTTATTAGTTCAATGATATGATATAATAAAATGTTATTTTTAAATATTAAAATATTTATATATATAATATTTAAAATAAAAATAGCATAATATAATAAAATAATAACAAAATATTTTTAACATTTAAATTTTAAGTAAAAATGTAGAATTTTTAGAAATTTTAAATTTTTTCATAAAATAAAATAGTTTTAGGATGAATATATTTAGTCTAATTCATCGGCTTTGATTAAATTTTTTAAATTTTAACTGAATTTAACCGATTTTTTAATTAATTGATTCTTTACTCCTAACTAAATAATTAAAATACAACTCCACACACATTCATTATGACAATCTCTTGAAGTTGGCTTCCTAGCAATTTCCTAAACTCTAAAAAGCTTGTCCTACAAAGAATTTATAATAAAATAATAACAAAATATTTTTAACATTTAAATTTTAAATTTTTTCATAAAATAAAATAGTTTTAGGATTTATATATTTAGTCTAATTCACCGGCTCTGATTAAATAGCAATTTCCACACTTAGAGGTACATTGATTATGACGACCTGTTGAAGTTGGCTTCCTAGCAATTTCCTAAACCCTACAATGCTTGTCCTACAAAGAAATTTCCGCCATTGATGACTTCTCCTAAAAGCTTTTCAAAAATAATTCAACATTAATAAATGCAAGATTCATGTGGAAGCTTAATCCTACCATAGATTTGATTGTGATGTGGTAGATATCAAAAAGTATTTAACGCTACAAAATACAAAATTATACTAACAAACTTCATGGGAAAGACTTGTTGGCAATTCATAATTTATGAGCGTTTTGTTCCTTAGTGGACAAAGCGTAATTGGGACACATTTTAATTTTGGCTCGATTAAACCCAATTTGTCATTTTAAAATTGTCCATGATTTATACCATAAACAGTTAGTGTCTTTGGTCACATTATTTAAAAGTAAATGTGAAATTTTAAATTTCATTAATATAATTTTAATATTAAAAAATATATACCATAAATAAAGAATTCATAAAACAAACATAATCTAGGACTAACAAAAACTAAATAAGGAAATATATAACATAAACGAAACATTGTTCATAAATGCTAAAAATCTTCAAACTAATTCTTATATCAAAATTCCCAAAAGAAATTTCAAAGATTATTTTCAGTAAAGTTGAGTTTTGACGACCTAAATCTTTGATCGCCCAATGAAAAAACTTTGACAATTCCAAAAAGAGCAATCAAAGAAGCAAATAGAAAAAATTCAAAGGCAAAATTTAGTTAATCAAGTTTTAAAATAATATTTCTAAGGATGGTTTTGTAAAAACTAGTATAG
>CATIWR010615005.1:0-23753 GCA_949677035.1 Omphalea diandra | reverse complement strand
TAATATTCATGATTCAATCCATCCCTTGTCCAACACTTAACCAACTAACACACTATCACCAAACCAAACACTCACTTCCTTTGTTATTGTCTTTAGAGACTGTCCTTCCCCTTAAAGAAACAGAAAGCTATTTGGCAATCATGGCAAAGTTAAAGAAGTCCAGCTAAAGTTGGGTGCTAGGATAATGCTGGCTAAGCTCACCTTATTAAATGCCACCCTACTAGCCCTCCATTCCTATTCGAATTTTAAACACAACCCTTTTCAAAAATTCTCCCCTCCATATAGTTGTAGCTCTTTGTGCGTAGTTGGTATAGAGTCTGGTGAGAAATGGAGTAAGAGAGTGAAGTTAAGCTAAGAGAATTTCCAAAAATGAGCACAGCTAGGTTCATCAAGTGTGTCACTGTTGGGGATGGAGCAGTTGGCAAGACATGCATGCTTATCTCTTACACCAGCAACACCTTCCCTACTGTGTGTCTTTTTTTTTTTTTTTACTTAATTGGGCTCGTATATTGATGCTCATTGGTTACTATATGTTTACTTTAATTATGTTTTAAATCCAGTCTTTTTGATGAAGATTGCTTTAAAGAATGAAAAAAAATTCATGATTGTAACTGTAACTCCCTTCTCTTTTGATAGGATTATGTCCCTACTGTATTTGACAACTTCAGTGCTAACGTAGTGGTCGATGGTAGCACAGTCAACCTTGGATTATGGGATACTGCAGGTTAATTGTGTAGCTGTTTGGAACAATTTCCAAGCAGAGAAATTACCCATTTCTAAATCATTCTCTTACTTTTCTTTCAGTGGAGAAAACAGAAAAATTAGCACATATATATGAGTTCAGATTGTGTTTTCAGGACAGGAGGATTATAACAGATTGAGGCCTCTGAGTTATAGAGGTGCAGATGTGTTCCTTTTGGCGTTTTCCCTCATAAGTAAAGCTAGCTATGAGAACATCTACAAGAAGGTTTAATTTAATTACTACGTTCATTTACAGATTACAATGATTTTTGGATGTTGGAATTTTCCCATTTACTATTTTCATTGATTGTTTCTTTTTCCTTTGTGCACCAGTGGGTTCCTGAGCTGAGGCATTATGCCCCAACTGTGCCAATTGTGCTGGTTGGAACCAAGCTAGGTAAACATCTCTTTGTTTTGATTCATATTTCTTTACAACTTCTATGTTGCCATCCACACCTTACTAAATCTGTTAAAATAATTTATTGCTTTCTCCAAACTCTTACAAACATTAAGTCCCATGTTATTTAAAACCTTGAATAAACTGCAGATTTGAGAGATGACAAGCAGTATTTGAGTGATCATCCTGGTGCTACACCAATCACAACTGCTCAGGCAATTTATTTTCTTGTTCTGTTATAAGTTGAACAAACTGTGAATACTGTCAAATTTCATTAACTAGATAGTAACAATTTTCCAATTCTGGGCAGGGGGAGGAACTAAAGAAAATGATTAGTGCTGCTGTTTACATAGAGTGCAGTTCAAAGACTCAGCAGGTTAGGACTAAGTATTATATTTTCCTTATGTATATATTTTAGCAGCAGCAATTATGTATGGAATGGAAAATATGTATTACCAACAATTTGCTTTGCTACGATGTGCCAGAATGTGAAGGCAGTGTTTGATGCAGCAATCAAGGTTGTTTTGCAGCCTCCTAAGCCAAAGAAGAGAAAGAGAAAGCCAAGGCCATGCTTGTTTCTGTAAATCAATTTCAGTCATCATTTCTTCTGTATAAGCCTTTGCTGTTCTCTTCTTTTTCTACGACTACTACTACTGTATCTTTTAGTAACTCCTTTGCTTTCTTGTATTGTAATTAATCTGTTCCAATTTATTCACAGATGATATTTGTAATCAAATACTGAATAGATTTATGGCTATAAGATATCTGAAATGAACATCCATTTGTATGTGTGCGCATGCATGCCTGCCCATACACATTTACAGTGATAAATACTTAAATCTTTTATCAAGAATTATTGAGTTCAAGTGGTTATGATTACAATGATTAGATTTGAAACTTCATATTGTCTACTCCTTGCCTCAAAAAAGAAAAAAAGAAAATCAAGGAAAAAAAGGTTTCAATTTATCAAGTAAAATGAAAAAGAAAATTAGGAAAATTGCAGTAGAAGTAAAGATTTCAATGTAAGTTGCAGTAGATATGTAACGATATGTAGCAAAAAATACATCATCATCACAGATGGCATCTCTTTTGCTTTCAAATGCAGATTCTGAAATCTGACCTGACTTTCATTTGGTTGGATGGTGGAGTATATTTAATTTTGAGAGAACTAAAGATGGAATTAATGAGTGACCATAAGTTTATGTAGTCTGCATTTTATTTAATGTATCGACACCTTATGCTAGGTAAGACTTTGTATGAGAGTTTTGGAGTGCTGGAAAAGAGGTTAATAAGTGTGAAATAATGAAATATTAATTACTTTTACTTTATTTGAGAGTTTTAAAGAAGTGATAACATTAATTTTATTTGAAAATTTAAAAATATGAGGGAACATTTAATTAAAAAAATATCAAATTGAAACTTATATTCAAGATACAAAATATTGCATTGAGTATTTACTAATTATCAAAATACTATCAAAGTTATATTTATCTTATAATATATTTTATTTTAATACTCTTTTCTATTCCATTGTCTACCCCAACATAATGAGTTAGTAGGTTAAATGATGTAAAAAATTAATTTTCTCCTCCCATTAAAATTAGACTCCCAAATAAAATTAATTATTTACATTTATTTCTATTTCATTCTTTAATCTTCATTAACCCACTCCAATGTAGGTTGTAACAAACATTTGGTATTGATATGGTTTCTATTTTTTCATTTTTTTGTTTCAAAATTTTAAAAATTAATATCTGAAAACACTTCTAAAATTTTTGTTTTTATTCTTTTTTATATTTATTGAGAAATATTTTGAAAACAAAAAAAAATAAAAAACCATAAACTCTATTTTTAAAATCTTATTTTTATTTTTTTAAATAAAAGTACACTAAACATAATTCGAATTCACCTTTTTTTTTTAGAAGTGTTACGTTTACCATTTAATATATGGTAAAAATGGTAAGTAAATATTAGTATATTTTTTTCTTAAATGTATATTTGAGATACCTAATAAATGTAACTGATAGCTAGTTATTGATAGCGACAATATTAAGTATTAAGTAAACTATGTCTAACAGTTATTAATTCGTAAAATGACTAATAATAGTATATTATTAATATTTATATTTATGAAACCTTAATATTTATTTATTGTTAATTTTAATCAATATATATATAAATATATTTGTAGGATTTAAAATATCTACATATAATTTTATATATAATAACTTTAAATAAATATTTTTATATAAATAATTAAAATATTATAATTTATAGTCGTAGTTGAATAATATAACTTTATGAATAATAATGGAGAAATGATAATTTTAATTTTTTATTTTATTACAACAATAAAAGTTCAGAAAAAACTCAAATAGAGTCGATAAAAAATTACAATTGATTAAAATTGTATTCACTATTAACAAGTATTTTGTATAGTTTATTAAATTAATATTTTTTAGTTGTTGAATGAGTTATAACAAACACCTTTGAGTTATACATTAACTTGTAGTACTTAATTCAAGTTATATACTAGAATTGCACATTAACTCAATGTCCTTTGATTATAACTATGAATCATCCAAATTACCTATGAATATTGGGATCAAAGTAACCATTAAAATTATATAATTTTCTCTTATGTGAAGTTTGAAAATTTTCTAATTAAAAATTAAACTTCGAACAAAGTTAATAAAGCTTGTGATGGAAACAAATTGTTTACTTGAGTTATATATATATATATATATATATAGATTGTATGTATGTATGATGGTATTTTCAATGGTTACTAGTTTTATAATTGAATAATAAATATTTATAGTTTTTCAATATAAACATTAATTGCAAGTCGCATGTCCGAATAATTAGAATCGTTAGATTTTTAATCTAAAAATTAATAGTGTAGTAACTATAGATAAGTAAAAATTACAGTAACCATCAAAATATTACACTATATATATATATATATATATATATATATATATATATAATTGAACTTAAATTTGTATTTCCTCTGTTCTTTAATGCATGTCTTTTAAAAGAAATATTTTTGTTCATAATATATGACGTTTTACAATTATTTATAAATATTAATTAACTTTTTCAACTTAATCCTTTTCCTTCTCTTGCAATAATTGTTTCTTTTTAAAATATTCCCTCCATTCCAAAATAAATGTTGCTTTAAAGAGTAATTTTTGTTTTATAATACTTGACGTTTTACAATTATCAATGAACATTAATTAATTTTTTCAACTTTACCTTTTCTCTTTTTTATAATAATTGTTTTCTTTTAGAGTGCATAATAATTTATAAAAATAATTAATTGAGAGTAACATAATATTTTTTACATGTAATAATATATATTAAATATAATCCTTAATATATGTGCAAAAATTTTAAACGACATTTATTAAGAAATAGAGAGAGTACATAATAATTTGTGAAGATAATTAATTAAAAGTAACATATAACATCTACTCCATTCGTTCCAAAATAGATATCATTTTAGAGATAAATTTTTGTCTCATAATACTTGACGTTTTATAATTATCAATGAACAATAATTAATTTTTTTCAACTTTACTCTTTCTCTCTTTCATAATAATTATTTTTTTAGTATACACAATAATTTATAAAAATAATTAATTAAGAATAACATAAATTTTGTATATGTAATAACACCTATTAAATATAATATTTAATATATGTATAAAAACTTTAAACGACATCTATTAAGAAACAAATAGAATATTAGATATAATTTTAATTTATATGTGAAAACCTTAAAAAACGTAAATTAAATACTTAAATTCAGTAATGCATTTAAATGTGCATATTAAATTTTGTGATACACATCCTTCAATTCAAATTTCAAATACAACCAAATGAATGCATTATCATTCAGCTGATAATGACTTATTAACATAATGGTGGAGCTTGTCTTTACTTTGCAGTAACATCATTCAGCTAATTTTTTTTGGCTTAGGAGGCTGCAAAACAATTAATGCATTATCATTCAGCTTGTTTTTTTGGGGACACTTTTCAAGAAGGAAAATTGCGCCACCTATAGTAATATTGCATTCAAGGCCACGTTTGGCCTTGTATGGAATAATTTTTTTCCATTGGTTAATTTATTTAAATATTTTTTAAAATTTTATATGTAAATAAACAAAATATTCAGGTAAATTAGATATTATAGCTTTTTTCTTCAAATTTTATATAGAAAATGAATAAAAATATTTAAATGTCTTAAATATTATAATTTTTTTCTTTTTTCTTTAAATAATTTACATGTTACAGTTTTTTTCTTTTTAAATAAATAAGAAATAAAATTTTTTCAAATGTATACAAAATTTAAACAAATTTTATATGTAAAATGAAAAATTTTATATACATGAAATTTATAAAATTTTTTAAAATTCTGTATAAAAAATAAACAAATTTTATATATAAAATAAATAAAATTTATATTTAAATAATAAGTCAAACACAATTTAATATAGTTATTATTAACATTATAGTTATATTTAGTTTATTGAAATTGTTTTAAACATATAAAATATAAATAATAAATAAAAAATTTAATCGAAATATGTACAAAAATTATATGAACAAATTTTATAAAAACTAAAATACAATACTAAACGTAACTTAGATAAAATAATACCGTAGTTGTCTCACATTTGGTTTCTCATATCTTCCCCAAGTCTTAAACCCTACGATATGTCTTGTTTAACTAACTCAAAACCTCAAAGACTGCAACCAACCAATAAACCTTTCTTGTAGCTATTTCTAGTTCAAGTAGAGATGGTAGGTCCTCTCCTACGCAGTCTCTGCTCCTTCACAAGAAAATCGCTCTGTTCCTCCTCTCCCTCTCTATCTAAGCATTACCTTTCCTCAGCTTTCTCCCCCTTTCTCCAGCGTGCCACCGCCAACACTCGCGCATTCTCTGCCGCCCCTGCCGCCACCGCCCCTGCAGCAGCAGCACCGAATTCGTCATTGGACCCCAGTCGGCTACGGAATGTTGCGGTGATAGCGCATGTAGATCATGGGAAGACCACGCTTATGGACCGTCTGCTTAGGCAGTGCGGTGCTGACATACCTCATGAACGCGCCATGGACTCCATTAGCCTTGAGCGCGAGCGTGGTATTACTATAGCATCTAAGGTGTCTTAATTGCTCCTTTTTTTTTTTTTTTTTCCTGTAATACCTATTTCGGTAATTTATCTTATTGATGAGATAATTTCAGAAAGTAAAATCTTTTATCTTTATGTGCCTTAAAGAATGGATTTCTGAGTATAAAAATGTTATCTTTTTGGTGTCTTGGCGGTTGGGTTCGTATTATAAAGTCATATTTTGTTTATGTTTACATGTGAGTAAAATTTGAATAATGTAGTCATGCAGCTATTGATTGGCTAAACTAACATTTTTAAGGTTTGGGGATGTTTCAGCAATTTTATTACAGTAGTTTACTTACCTTGTCAATCTAATTCAATAGCTATTTGCGAAAGCTTCAAATATGAGCTTTTCCGAATTAACTTTTTGGCTCACAAATATGAAACTTGAATAATCTATTATCATTCTAATAGAGGATTTCTTTTTAGGTTTGCCCAAAAGTTGCTATTAGCAATAGCAATGCCGAACTTGCCTTTAGGTGTGCTGTTTAATTCTTTCTCTGATACCTATATCTGATGACGGAATTTGTATGCAGGTTACATCCATTTCATGGAAAGAAAATGAGCTAAACATGGTTGACACACCTGGACATGCTGATTTTGGTGGTGAAGTATGGCCTCCCTTGACTTTTGTTTCCATTGAGGTCTCATGATTAAGAGATGGTTGTTAGTTGTGATGACTGATTGTACCTGCTACGTAGTGAACTTGGTTCAGTAACATGGACTTAAAAAGATGATTACTCCAATGATATTAATAATAATTATAGGAAAAGCCCAGATGTTATGTATTTGATAGTAGAAAAATGGGACTTTTTCATGTCAACTTATATAGTTAACAAGTGGGAGAAGTTATCTTGCTTCCTGGGGCCTAATATTCTTTTTGCAAAGGTGCTGTCTGACTGAGGAGATAAACATATAATGAATTAAGAAATTAGAAAGATCAAATCTAGTGTTATGCATTACTTTGAGCCAGAAGCTTGGCTTTAGTTCTGCTTTTGGAATTAGTCTGCTATGTTTATTTTGGGATTCAAAGTGTTGATCTTTATGCAGCTTTTCTTTTGATGATCATAGGTCGAGCGGGTAGTTGGCATGGTTGAAGGAGCAATTTTAGTTGTAGATGCTGGTGAAGGCCCACTTGCACAGACAAAGTTTGTTCTTGCCAAAGCATTGAAGTATGGTTTGCGCCCTATTCTACTTCTGAATAAAGTAGATCGGCCTGCAGGTATGAAAAGATTAAATAACTAATTGTACCTTGTTACTCCTTTACGAAAAGTAGATGACTGTACAATGACATGATTCATGTAGGAGCAAAAGATTAAGCTGAAAATAGAAAAAGCAAAATGAACTATCAAGCTGCTTATAGCGTTTATTTGCCATGTAAACTCTTTTCATACTAGGTTAATTTGATTTGGGATAGCAATAGCATTTCTACATATGTTCTCTACTGCACTGTGCCCCTACTCTGTATGTTCTCCCCCAACTTTGAATTTGTAGTCCTGTTGGTTATTGGGTGTTTGGACGGGTTGTGTGTTAATTTTAATTTTGAGAGTCATTGCTTTTAAAATTATTTGTTTGGGAGACCAATTTAAACCTGTATATGCCAATTTGGTGAAATTTCTTTTGTATGACTTCCTTTCCTTGTCAATTGTATTTGAGGAGAAATATTAAAATTATCTTTGACAGAACTTTTCATGTGAAAATTTATATCATATAGATAATCCTCATGTTCTCATTATTCATGCAGTTTCAGAGGAAAGGTGTGATGAAGTTGAGAGCCTTGTGTTTGATCTTTTTGCAAACCTTGGTGCTACAGGTGAAAGAAATATAGGAAATTGAAGCCTTTGAGCTCTTTTGGCTGTTATTTTTACCTGCGTCATTAATGAACTGTATGGAAGTCTGAGGTCAATAACTTTATCTTATTCTTGTTTTAGAGGAGCAGCTGGATTTTCCCGTTCTTTATGCTTCGGCTAAAGAAGGTTGGGCATCCTCCTCTTTCACTAAAGATCCTCCTGCTGATGCAAAGAATATGTCACAATTGCTTGATGCCATTATAAGACATGTTCCACCACCAAAAGCAACCATTGATGCACCTTTTCAGATGCTGGTTAGTGTCCAACGCTGTTGTTCCAGTCGAATGTGCAGTCACATGGTTTTTATGTTTAAATGTACACTTTTCCATGTGCTCAGCTTAGCTGCATGCAATTGCACATTTGTATCTCATGTTTTGATTTTTATCATATATCGATATGTGTATGCTTGTCTGTTTGTATTTATACTATAGGTTTTCATTTTTTTTTTCTTTTTTGTTTTATCTTCTTTAGTAAGATCTTTATGTTTGACATATTGCAACATCTACTACCAACCTAAGTCATGTTTTTACTGGTTTTTGCATTGGCTGTAGGAAGAAATCTATGCACTTCTGAGACTAGAATGAAGAAATCTATGCACTTCTGAAACTAGACTGATGTAGCTCAACTCTAAGACTTAGCTATCATACAAAAAGAAAATGGTGGTGGATAGCCTAGCTCTATAGGAGGTTTTGATGCTGCAGAAGCTCTCATAAGAATCTATATTCTTCAACTTGGTGCCATATGGTAGTTAAATGAGATAGATTGTAGCCTGTGGGATTAGTACCAAAGCTTCTGGATTCAAAAGTCTGAAATTAGAAGATTTTGGGGCTAGATTTGAATTATCAAAGCTCTTCTGTGTTGATGATTGATAAGTGATGCTGTCAGAAGGTAAAGAAAAAAAAAAAAAACTAGTTGAAAGTTGCAAGAAAATGAAAACAAACAAAGAAGGAAAAAGATATATAAATGTGACATCAAACCCATTTTACCATAATTAGAAGGGATTTCACTTATCTAAGATATATAAACTTTACACTGTAGAGAAGCATGCATTACAAATTCCATCAGTGAATATGTCTTCGCATAGCTGTGCAGCTGTATTTTCTTGCTCACAAAATGAGATTGTAAAATATTTGCTACCTTATCGAGAAGGTTACTTACTGTGAAGTGCTTTCCTGGTAGTCCTAGCTAGCAGCTTGGAGAAAACCTGTGCACCTAGTCAATATTAAGTTCCCTGGGGATGAAGGCCTAATGAGAAACTTCCTAAAGCTCCTGGCTAAGCAGTTAAATTTTCTAGCTTAGACTTGAAGTGCACATTACTCCCATTACATCTTCTAACCAAATTAAAAAGGGAAAAATCTCATTGTCCATAACTTGGGGGGCTAAAAAAAAAACCCCTTGCCCCAATGTTATTATAGAGTTTATTTGAATTTTTTTGTGATGTATGCATTTGAATTTCTAAGGTCCCTTTGACCGTGCAACAATATTTTTGCCTATGAGATCAGATTTATAAAAAACGTCTGTTTCTTAATTGTGAGCAGCAACACTCTAGGCCACCTTTTTCTAGTATTATCTTGTGTATCTGGGCATTAATGCAATGTTTATTCTATGTCTTCCTGGTTTTTCTGGGCTTTGTATCAGAAATGTACTGGAAATTTTCATTTTCTTTTTCATTTAGTTCTTCAGGGAGAATGTACTTAGTGATTTCAACATTCCAGCATTTGTTATTTTCGAGTAACTATGGTGATGATCTAGGTCAATAGTTTACTTCATTTGAACATCTCTTCATCTATTATTATTGTTACTGTCTATCTCTCATTTTCATTTTTTGGTCTATTTTCCCATAACATTCATAACAGGCTTATTTTTGCCTTTCAGGTTTCCATGATGGAAAAGGACTTTTATCTTGGGCGGATTTTAACTGGACGTGTTGCTTCTGGAGTCCTCCGTGTTGGGGACAGAATACATGGATTGCGTAGCGTAGATTCTGGTGTTGAGAAAATTGAAGAAGGAAAGGTTAGTATCTCATTTGAATTGATATTACATGCCTGCAATCTGAGGACCTTCTTACTGAATGGAAGACAAATCATATGGATTATTTGGCAACCTATGTGTTGTGGCCAATGATAAATAACATTGTTCCACGTCTCCATCATATCTCTTATTTTTGAGAATATTGCTATTCATAATTTGCTGTCGGCTGTAGACTACAACCCACAGCAAATGCTGAATATGTAGTTCACTTATTGAATTTCCTCTTATTTCTCACAATCTTCTCAATAACTTCATCATAAGGATGGGTCATTATGAAACTTGCTTGTTCTCTTTATCTTGTCTCTATCAAAAGCTTGGAGGTTCAATGAAAATACTTTGTTGAGAAAATACTTTGTTAGTTTAGTTTGCTGAGAGAATTTGTTATCTTAGATTTTAAAACTATATTTTGAGATGGTAATTAGTTTTATAAGAAATATGCTCTAACCTTTTGCTAACAGTAATGTGATTGTATCATTTTGTTATTAATCTTGCAAATTTGTAGGTTCTGAAGTTAATGAAGAAGAAGGGTACAAACATGGTTCTTATTGATAGTGCTGGAGCTGGTGACATTATATCAATGGCTGGGATGACAAGTCCATCAATAGGCCATACAGTGGCAAATGTGGAGGTGAATGTCTAGTATGTTTGTGCAGAGAGTCAATTATGTCTTAGGCACAGCACTTTTCTGTTTTTGGAAAAATAATTGAATGTACTGTGTGTTTTTTCCTAGAATTCTTTGATTCTGTTCCTAGCATAGCAGATTTTGTTAGATTCTCTGGTTTTATAGCATGTATAATGTCCCAGCATATTGGAAGATCAAAGTGATTCACTCAGTTTTAATTTGGATTTGGATAGAGCATTATGTACGACTGTATAAGTACTTTAAATGGGTACAAACTACAATGTATATATGGGTACGTTTGATTATGCGCCTACTTCCAATGACACCTGTCCTTTTTGAGCTTTGAAGGGTTTCATTTTTCTCTTTGCTTTTCTATCCTGCATTTTTTACCCCTTTTTTTTTTTTTTTTTATTTGTTTTAGTGGATGCTTCTGATGAAGTGTTGAGAATGGGCATCATAAGTAGATCTTGTGAATAAATTTGATCTTTATGATGCTTGGAACCATTGTTTGCTGTAATAAATTCTGATGAATGTGTCAGTTGCAGTTGCAATTTATGCATGTTAAGGTCTTGGTGGCTAGGATCTGAAGCAAATGTCTTGGAGAAGTTTTTCGACTCAAAATTAGACAAAATATCAAGAACTTCTATCTAAAGTAACATTCCACTATTGTGTTCCAAGTATGTGTAGTGCTTTGTTTATAGAGAAATGAAGCACTTGGGGTTGTCAAATGTAGATCAGCAAGAGGTCTTAACATTGATCTATTGATGGAACCTTTATCTGATACATCATGTTGACTTAGTATTAGCTTTATTCTGTCGCTTCTGCTGCTATAGGATTTACAATTTCAATATAGGTATTTATTATGTGTTCATTTTTTTTCTCTTGACTTTGCCAACAATATCTGCAATGGATCTGTCTGCTTTATAGTGCTGATGGTGATGGTTAACATTTGAATAGCACATTGATTGATATTTTGGGGTTTTATTCTAAACTGAATTATGGATATCTTTTAGGTTATGACTACATTGCCGACAGTTGAGTTGGACCCTCCGACCATTTCCATGACATTTGGGGTAAATGATTCTCCATTAGCCGGCCGAGATGGTACCCATGTAAGTGTTGAACTGCTCTTTGTGGTTCATGCTGTCATACAACACTTCGTTCTTTGCTGTGGGATGCAAATATTTTCTACCCTATTATGCCAATTAATAATAAGTGTTAAATTAATCTCAGATTGTGAGTGACTAGAGAAGATTCCTTATGGTTCTAGATAAGACCACTCTTTTAGTCAGAGATTTGTGATTGTGACAAAATATTAATGTCCTAGCTGTCTAACTCTTCTGGACATTTCTAACCAGGTAGAAGTAAATAAAAAATAGGACTAGAATTAGGATAATTGTTAGGATAGTAAATAGAAAATAAGAGAAATGACTTTTTTTTTTTCCCACATAATATATTTTTTTAATTTGTTATCTTTGGAAGTCTGTACAAAAAGGTAGCTAGTCTTATTATGGCCTATTGGACAGTTTTTGCTGGATGGTAGAAGCCACTAGTTGTATCATTACAAATATATGAATTGATGATGCTATCATTGTCTTCCTACTTCTGTACTGAATTTCTTCTTTTGTCTTACAAATTGTTACCTCTACTTACAAATATAAGGTAATTGTGTCCTTCTAAATGTTTATAGTTGACTGGAGGAAAAATTGGTGATCGTTTAATTGCAGAAGCTGAAACTAACCTTGCCATAAATGTAATTCCTGGCTTGTCTGAATCATATGAAGTTCAAGGCAGGGGGGAGCTTCAACTTGGTTAGTTACTCATTACATGGGTTTTTTATGGTTTATTTCATGCAAAGCATGGCTTTGTAGTTTCATGCGTTTCATCCTTCTAAAAGTCAACTTTTGATGTCATAGAAATTTCGTAACTGCTGACTACAGTTTCTATGCTATACTTTCAGGTATTCTGATAGAAAATATGAGGCGCGAAGGATTTGAGCTATCTGTCTCCCCACCTAAAGTCATGTGAGTTTCTTAGGATGCTTGAGCAAGTGGGGTGCATATTATGCTAATCTAGTTTCCATTGGTAATTTTTATGTGCAAGACCCTAGGATTTGACTCTGGAAACATTAAGATGTAAATACTAAGGGGAAAAAAAAACAAAAAGAAGATCAAAACATGAGAGACAAAAATGACGAATTTTTTTGTGTTGGACTTGGAAATATGCTATTAGGGGTGTACTTTGCAGTTATAAATGGTCCCTGGGAAGGGGGTAAATTTCTTTTACTTAATTATGTGCCCATGTGCATAAGTATGCCAATATTTTATAATGGGCAATCAGTGATTGAGCAGTGTGTGGAATGCTAGTATACTTTTACCTAATTACACTTTCATGTGCATATGTATGCCTTGAAACCATTTACTAAGAGGACAAGTTCCTCAGATTTCTGTGGTCGATCTGTATCTAGTTTGTATATTTGCTCCTACACTTTATTTAATTAACTCTCTGGGTGTATGACTGGATTTCAGACATTGAATAATATTAAATGTCATTGTCTGTTGTGATGGTCATATGCTTGCAATGAAGAGGTATTAGGCTTAGGGTTTTAGAATTAGCCACTGAATCTGAAAAAATTGCTAAACAGTAGGGATCTCTCTGACTCTGTGGTTAGCTTCCATTATGCACTTTTTTTAGTAGCTTCAACAATGTTCCTATATTGAATCAGGTATAAAACAGAGAATGGTGCGAAGCTTGAACCTATTGAAGAAGTGACCATTGAGGTAAGAATTACAAAATTATCAATGCGTTGTTATTTTGCTCATAGGTATTGCAGTATTTACACATTATGATTTTATTTCAGGTAAATGAAGAGCATGTGGGATTAGTTATGGAGGCTTTATCTCATAGGCGTGCTGAAGTTGTTGATATGGGTCCTGTGGCTGGACATGTTGGAAGGACTAGATTGTCTTTGACTTGTCCATCAAGGTCAGTTTGTCTTTCTGATATCAATTATGCTTGCAGACTTGTGTGCTTATTTATCATATCCTGGATTATTTTCTTCCTTGTCTAGCCTTTTCATTTCATTGTTTGTTTATGCATACATGAAAAACACATTAAATAATTTGAAAAAGCTCCTTTCGGATTGTACTTCCTTTTGCCTGGATATTTCAATATGACCTATCTGATCTTGTAACCTTGGTGTGATCCTGTTGCAAAATTTCATAGGCACTCCTAAATGCTAGTTGAAACTGTATGTTATTCATCCATTGTGTTGTCATTTTCCATTATACTGATGTATAGTTCTATTAAGATCAGATTCATCTTACAATTATGATATGAGTTCATTTCTTGTACCTGGATTTTATGGTTTAGGGCCTGAAAAATCATTAAGTGTATTGTTTTTGATGAAGGTTATCTAGTATATCAATTTTTTGGCAAAAATTTTTTCCTGATACTTCTATTTAGTCTTTCACAATAAGTGATCGTTTTCTGTTGTATGCTTCAGGGGCCTGGTTGGTTATAGGAGTGTGTTTAGCAGTGACACACGTGGAACTGGATTTATGCATCGGGCTTTCCTGAGTATGCATACTTAACTCAAAATAATTTTATTTCAATTCCCTTTCGTATATTTTTATTCTTGAAGTTCCTTAATATCATGTAATTGAGTCATCAAGATTGGGGCCATGGGATGATTTGGATTACCAGTGTTGGTGCCAATACAGAATCTTGAAATTCAGCTCTAGAAAGCCCAACTGTATGTCTGCATTTGGTCATACAAATATGAAAATGGAAAAAAAAAAAAAGTGTTATGTCCAGAGTAAGATTGGCTTGTTTTGGCAAAGATGCAAAGTGTACTCATATCTCTTGGTAATTAACAATTAATAATTGCCATTTTAGATTCAATATTCTATTTTGGGGTGGTTCACTGTTGGTTTTGATCCAAAATGTGGAAAATTATCAAATTTAGATTCATGATCAAATTTCGATTCAATATAATTAAGAACTCCACTTACTATTGTTCTCCATATGAATGTGAAAGTTCTGTGGGAAATTCCATTGTAGTCCATGTTTCATCTGTGGATGTATTTTTCAGTTTTCTGCTCCCAGTAATTTTGTTTAGATTCTTTTTCCCACTCCAAAAAAGTATCATGCTGATACAATTTATTTTGTGGTTTGCAGCCTATGCAAAATACCGGGGCCCACTTGGAAATGTTAGGAAGGGAGTATTGGTATGTTTCCTCATGTTCCATATCATATGGTTGAACTAGAATTTTCTAGTTGTTTTCTATAACAGGGTGCCTGATGATTATCATCTTTCAATGAGATTATTTTCCTTCAAATTTGCTATGGTGCAATGTTAACATCTTGTTTTGATTTCCTGAAGTCAAGTGGTGGACTTTCTAAGTGGCTGATTTTATATGCATGTACTTGCACATTTAGTACCCAATTCATTGGCAATGGAGCCACAAACTCAGCTCCCAAAGCTTATAAATTTTTCATTATCAACCTCTTATTATTGGCAAAAAGGAGAACAGAATTGTTAGTGAATAGTCTATACTGTTTGGCCTTGTAATTGAATTAGTTGCTTCTTGCTTGGAATGTATTTGACTATTGTCATTTTCTCAATCTGACTGAGCTCCTGTATTACGCAATTGAACAGGTGTCAATGGGATATGGTACAATCACAGCCCATGCATTAATGAGTTTAGAAGCTCGTGGAACACTCTTTGTTACTCCTGGAATGGAGGTTCTTTTCTGCCTGCTTGTCCATTTGCTTCTTTTTACTTCATGCATAGTTTAATTTGTCTAGCTTCTTTGCAACTTGTAAATAATTTTCTAAATTGCTCTCTGTGCTTCCTTACCTGTTTGGATAAATTAATTTCGATAGAGCCTCTTGAGTCGATCTTCAAGTTTTAAAACAGCCATGCAGTACATTTATGGATGGTGCTGCCCTTATTTGATGGCTGGGGTTATGTCTGTCTCACGAAAAGTTTTCCTTGTTGCCTATCTTATCATCTTTTAATTCCTACAGTCCAGTGATACTGTTGTGGGATGTGTGTGAGCCGTATCCAACTTCTTGTTACTGAGATGACAAAGAACATAAAAGGTGTTCAAGGGAAGCATAATAGACACATCTCTGCAGTTTTTTTTTTTTTTGGTCTAACTAGAGCATCAGATGAATTGTTGAGTAGAAAATTACTTGTTTCAAAGGACTTTGGAAATTTACCTGCTTAATATTTTTGTTTACATTGCAGACGTATGATGGAATGATTGTGGGTGAACATTCACGGGATTCAGATCTGGATGTAAAAAGGATTTCTTATGCCATTCATATTTTTTGTATTATGTTATTTGAGGATGAGTGACATCAGAATTTTTTCCTTGTCACAGATCAACCCAGTTCGGGCTAAGGAACTTACTAATGTACGTGCAGCTAGTAAAGATGAAAATGTTAGACTATCTCCACCTCGCCTGGTATGCAATGGCCAACTTTTGGAATTTTATTGATTTTATCTTTTCTTAAAGTTTTCACTTAGCATTGGTGATTCTGATATCATTGACATAAAGCAACTTGACATGATTGCTTGCAAGAGTTGGCAGCTGGATCGCTTTCTCTTGATGAATGATATGTAGCACAAATAAATACAAAGGGTATAACAAAATTCATAATGTTGTACATGAGAGTTGCACCAAAAGGAAATTAGAACAAAAAAGTCGGAAATAAACGAAATAGTTTGTGAAATTTGAAGATTATCCTATCTCTTGTTAATCATAACTATTCTTCCCCAAAATATGTTTTTTTTTTCCATGTTCTAACATTAAATGCTTTCACAAATGGGAGAATTTCACCAAACCAAATAAAAATGTTTTTTGTAAAAACTCTTTTAGATTTTCACAACCATTTGTATAAAAACTCGTATTGCTGTTGCTTTGACGAATTTCAGGACCAAAGGTCCTAAAGTGGAATTTAGAAAAACAAGCAACTTTTGACAATTGATAAATGAAAAAGAAAAAACTGTGAATTTAAGAGGTGGCTAACAAATTAGATTGCATCACTGTGCAGATGACTCTTGAAGAAGCCATTGGATATGTTGCTTCTGATGAGCTCATTGAGGTAAGTTTCAATTAATATCGTTGGTTTTCCATTTCCGGTTTACTCTACAACTTTCACATTGATTGCATTGCATCATGATCTCCGACCCTTAGAGGCCCCTCACAGCCTGTCTGATATTTCAATTGTACATGCAGGTAACTCCAAAGGCTATTCGGTTAAGAAAAAGATACCTGGATGTTAATAAGCGCAAAGCCATGAGTAAGAGGCCAAAGGAATGAAATCAAGCTAACATAATTGTTACCCTATACTTCACAATTCTTGAATGTCAGCAGATGTGTACTCATTCAAAGTAGAGCTTTTCTAGACAGCATTATATAGAAAATATTCTTTCACAAATTGCAAGAGGGCTTGTAGCTAATAAGCATAAACAATGGCATTAAGTTACTCCAACTAAATGTAAAATCAACAGCAAGTTTGCATGTTCGGCCATCATAATGTAATTTTGTTACTTGTGTAGATGACATGGCATGCCTATGTAGCTTGTTGAGTCACAAAAGATCAATGTGCTTCTTAAACCTTATGGAGTGTTGGATTTTAGTTGGTTTAAAATAAATCTGAGCTGATCAATGGATTGTAGAAGTCTTGCTTCTATTCTGGAAGCCTAGACCAAATCTTCATGCTTCTTGATATTATCCATGTTTCTCTGAAATCATCTTTCTTTCTTTTTTTGTTTTTTTAAATGTTAAATCGTATGTCAGATAATTACCCTTTTCCAACTTCCTATTATAATAATTATAAGTTTGTGAAAAGAACAATTATAATGTATAAAAAAAATTCAATAGAGGGCTAAGTTGACGGCTTTGTTAAGGTGAGAATGACAAACAAGATTGAAACCAGTAAGTGGTGTAATATTCAAAATCCACTCGTTAGTTGTTCGCATCAAATTTATCCATATGCGAATTGTAAAAAGCAAGAAAATTCAAAATTTTAAATCATTGAGAATATTTCAAGAAGAGGAAAACTCAAAAACGCTATGGAACAATTCAACAGTGTGAATGCATCTCAAGCATATGATTATATATATATATATATATATATATATACATATTAAATTACCAAACAATAAATTTTATTTTCTAAACCTTTTTTCAAAGTTTATATCAAAGTAATTCTATAATATTATGCTAATAGTTTTGAGAGTGAATATCAATATTCAAATTTTATGAATATAAATTTTTTATTAATATTTAAAAATATTATAATAATTATAAGTATTTAAAAAATTTTAACACTATTATAATAATTCTAAATTGGATTTGTTTTCTAGACTTCTGTTTTAAATGGAAAAAGAAAATATATTTCTATTTTTATTTAAAAAATGTATCTCTTTAAACACAAAATTTTATATATTTTAATTTTTTTAAAAAAATTCTAAAAAAAAACTCCAATTTTCTGCAAATAAACATGCCCTTATTTTCATTCGTGGGTAAGGGCGAACGCAAAGCATAATATACTCAAATACTACTGTTAAAGCTTTTAAACAGCCCTCCCTCTCTCTGTGTCCTGCAAATCTGAGCTCTCCTTTCTATGCACAAATCACGGACGGCGCCCACTCTCTATAAGAAAGTAAATGATGTCAACATTTTTAAATTCAAACAACATCATCAACAGCATTTCCTATTAGTTTCGTAGATCCATCCTTCCGTACCTATATATCAGAAAAACCAACGCCAAAGACCAAATCTTTCTTTTTTTCTTTTTCATTTCATCATCCAATCTCAAAATCCCTCATTCCCCAATCTTCCATAGCCATATCTCAAAAACTAAAACTACCCGTCATTTTGATCTCCATTTCCATAACCCTTATCTTCTTTTGATTCAAGGCTTAAAGATAAGACAGGATTTTTAGGTGTCATGGGGGCTTACAGAGCAGACGACGACTATGACTACTTGTTCAAGGTGGTGTTAATAGGTGATTCTGGTGTTGGGAAATCCAATTTGCTGTCGAGATTTACAAGAAATGAATTCAGCTTGGAATCTAAATCCACTATAGGTGTTGAATTCGCCACCCGTAGCATCCATGTTGATGATAAGGTCGTCAAGGCCCAGATTTGGGACACTGCTGGCCAGGAAAGGTATAATTTTTCACTTATAATCTTCAATTCTGGAGCAACCCATTTCGAATTATGCTATATGAGATTTGTTTCTACGTAAGAGATTTTTAAACGAGACTTGTAGGCCTATTATTGCTTCCCATATTAGATCGGTACCTTAAAGTGGCTAGAGCTATACAATTACATTTGTCTTTTCTTTTTCTTAAATATTTTTGTATGATGAATCCATTTGTTATTAGAGCTTGACACTGGTGGGAGGTCTAGATTTTTATTTATTTGTTTTAGGATTAACATACTCCAGTTGCAGGATAGCTAATACTAGCAAAGTTTGAATACAAATTCTGTTGATTGAAAAGCCGTTTATTTGATCTGGTAATTTAACTAGTTGTTCAATTTGATCCCTCAGCATGTTTCTGTGAGCATAGATGGAGAATATTCATGGCATGCCCGTGCAGATTCTGACAGGTTTTTCAATGCCATAATGTAGCATGAAAGGTTTCATGTGAGTCCCACCTACCAAAATATTTGATTGGAGTACCCAAATTGCCTATTTAGAGATTTGGAGGTTGTTTGGCTAGGGATGTTAAATGTTGATGACAGCTGCATTATTCCTTTCATTTTTCTTCTTCTTTTGCATAATTTCTAAGTTGGTTCAGTATATCCATTTTTAAGTTGAGAGTTTTTAAGGCAATAAGAGTAACAAGTAAATATTTTTTTTTCTTCAATGTAAAAAGCATGGAATAATTTTCAAAATTTTGATTGAAACATGAGTTTCATCTTGGTAAGGCTTTAGTTGGGGAATGATGAGAAAGGACTGTCTGTGGCCACCTAAGGCTAATTCCCAAGTGCTTATTTTTTGGGGAGGGTGCTTTATCCTATTAGGTAGCATAAACAAACTCTGATTTTGCAGTCCTTATGCGTGTTCTTGTGCTATAGATCACTGATTTGCACTTCTCTAGTTATAACTTAGCTGAACAAATTTTAAAAGGTTTTCATGGTAGCCTGGGATGCTAATTGCATAGGCTTCAAGTTTTCTTGGTGTTACATGTAACTCTCAGATTTGGTTGTGCTATGAGAATGAGACAACTTAGTTTTGTTATTTAATATCTGATATTGTCCTTTCACTCCCATTTTGCAACAATCCACTCCATGACACATAAAACATCTTTTTAGGAACTCTATTGGTCAAAATTGTTGCCTTTGTATTTCTTCTTGTTTTGGATGGTTGAGGTGGTGGTGGTGTTAGAGGGGGGAGACGAGGATATAGAAATGAAAACTGAAAGGAAGAAAAGTATCTGTTTCCTTTTATGCAATGCACGCAGTTGTACAAGATTGTTGCACCTTTACTTTATCAATCATGTGCAAATGAACTCTTTTCTCTTTGGTTCTAGTCTTATTATCCTTGTGATCATATCGATTTGGGGAACCAGGTTATTATCATAATATATTACTTTTCTCAGATATCGTGCAATCACTAGTGCATACTATAGAGGAGCTGTTGGTGCTTTGCTTGTCTATGATGTCACTCGACATGTCACGTTTGAGAATGTGGAGAGATGGTTGAAGGAGCTTCGAGATCATACTGATTCCAATATTGTTATTATGCTGGTGGGAAACAAGGCAGATTTGCGTCACTTGCGAGCGGTCAATACTGAGGATGCCAAGGCATTTGCTGAGAGGGAAAATACCTTTTTTATGGAAACCTCTGCCCTAGAGTCCTTGAATGTTGAAAATGCCTTCACTGAAGTATTAACTCAGATCTATCGTGTTGTCAGCCGGAAGGCTCTTGATGTTGGGGATGACCCAGCAGCTTTGCCAAAGGGACAGACTATTAATGTTGGCAAAGATGATGTATCAGCTGTGAAAAAGGTTGGATGCTGTTCAGCATAAGAGTAAATGAAATCTTGGTGTTAGTTTTCCCTTTAAAGGCGTGCATTTCATTGGTTTGAAGATGTCTTTGTTTCTCTCAAACATGTCCGAAAGAAGCCACCTGGAATGCTCATATGTCATCCATAGTTTCATGTCATGCTTATAGTTAGCAAACTTCTTTATGTTGAGAGACTACGGTAGTTGTTGAGATTCCAGACTTTCATTTGGTTGGTATTCCTCTTTTCTATGTCATTTTTTTGTATGTTTGTTTCCTTGGAGTGTTGTAATTGGTAGATTGAGATCCGACCCTCATAGGTTAGGTTATTTTTATGGTTCATATTTGGGAATTATGTTCAGATGATGGTGTCTTTACTTGAGTGATTGATTAATTGATTAGCTTGTCCTGATTTATATTTTTCATATAATTGACCTGCATAACAATACTATCATCAAGCTTGTCCTGAAATTTTGGAGCATGGTGTCTGCTCATTTTCTCTTGTAGCCATTTTATTTATTGCTGAATCAAGCATATCGGCGGAGTAGGGAGTTGCTTCAAATGCTGAGCAGCAGATTTTGTCCATAATTCCAAAGGAACCAGTCTTACTTTGGTTTCCCAAAAAAAAACCTTTAAAATCAGAATTAAAACTGAAATAAGTGATTTTGATTCGTTGCCTTGGATTTACTTAGAATAAGATTTTTGTCAAATGGGAGAATCACTCATCTTCACTTTCTTTTTATGAAATAAGATTTTTATTCTCATAAGAATCAAATTAAAATTAAAAATAATACATTATATTCTTCTATTTATTGTATAACGATGTAGAAATGTTATTTTCGGTTATCAATTTTTACTTTGCAAAAAGATTTAAAAGAATTGATTCTGATTTCTTAATGAATTTTTTTGAATGAAGTATTGGAGAGAACTGAGGAGCATAGATTAAATATATATAAATTCTAGGATTTGAATCTGAAACACTTGGATTTTAGGACATCACCCTTTTATCATTTGCTAAAATTCTTTTCTTTTCCAATTTGAGTGGTTCTCTTTCCAATTTCAAATTTGATTAAAAGTACAATATTTCAAGCACTTGAATGACATGCTTCCAGTGTCCAACCTTAGCAAAGATGTAATGCTTAATGGGTGAGCTTGCTTTAGAGGATTGTATTCATGACCCTAATATTAATAAATTTCCATCGATACATTAAGTACTTAATGCATATGCATAACTTTGTGCTAGTTCTCTAACCAGGATTTAAGAAGATGAACTAGGAATATTGGTAAGCATTCATGTGCATAAGAAGGAGGCCTATAGCCACACAGGTCACCATATGAGATTGCCATCAAGACCCTAATGGGCAGACTCCCATTCTGTAACTACACACTGAGTTGAAGTTTGATGCCTAACTAAAACAGACTTTTTCTGTTTCTAAAATGGCGAATTGAAGAAAGGAGTTTACACAAAGAACAAAGAACAACAGAAAATTCACAGCAAAGTAATTAAAGAAAAAATATTATGCATAACCTATATTCTGTCTGTAGTTACCAAGCTACAGCAGATTAATCGTCATCACCATCCCTGCCTTGTTGAATTCTTCCTGCATCCGCCATTAAGTTTCCCCTCCGTCGTCCGATATGCGTAACTCTTCCTTCTCTGTCTCCTTAATTTGTTGAAAAATGCTTCAGGAGTCGCAAATGAGTTCGTTGCAAGAGTAGAAGTATTGGGGTCTCCTTTATGTCCAGAATTCTCACCCTCAAGAAAACCCCGCTTCTCAATTCGCCTTCTTGCAATCTTCAAAAAAGAAGCCAATGGTGGATCGACTTGTTTACCCGGTGGTGGAATAATGCAAATATCTCTAATCTTGGCAAATGTCTGTTTTCCCATTAGTGGACCTTCATGCCATTTCAGCACATAAGTACAGGAGCACTGTTCTTGTTCTTCTTTCCCAAACTAATGCTCATGCTCCTCATTTAGCACCTCAACAACCATAGTATCATAAAACTTAACATCGCCATTATCGAGTTCATCTGATGCACAAACTGTCTTCCCAAGATCAAGTTTCTTGCACTCACGGTCTTGTAGCTGTATCCTTCTTTTCCAAAACCTGTTATTGAAATTCTCAACTTCTTCCATGTTCTCGAACTTCCCAACTTGAAATCTTTCATTCACATAACTCACAGGGAGTGTCTCCCCGTCCCATGAAAGATTCACATCATACCAAGCTTCTTGTGTAGACTGGAATTCCGTAGTGAAATCTTGGGTAGTTCTCTATTTTGCAAGATATGGATTCTTGAGAATTACTGTGGTGCAAGAAGAGGGAAAATGAAGATGAAAACAGTACAGAATGTACGGAATTGAGTTAAAGAATTCAAAAGTTTCTTGGAAATGTTTATACAGAAGAGACGGTGAAAGAAAGGATTGCCATACACGAATTTTATGAGTTGTTACTGGCACTACATTAGTTGAATTGTAAACAAGAAGATACTAATTTTGAATCACAACAGAACAGAACCATGATCTGATATTCTGAGTGAATGCTAATGGTTAGGATTTGTAATTGAAAGGCTTAAAACCTTTACTGTTGATTTTGGTGGCTCATTTGATATCCCACGTCGGAGAAATAACAAAGGGAAAAAAGTTTTTTTTGTTATAAATAGAGTCATATCTCACATCGAAAATAGACTCAAAGGGTGAGAGGTTGTTTTGTTATAAATAGAGCCTTAATTCTTTAGTTTAATCATCCCAAAATTATCTACTCATTTCTTAGGCAATTTTCAATATTTCTCCCTCTTTTGTAATATTTCACTTTGTAGTCCTTTTCTCAGTGAAATATAATTTTGGTAGTGTCTGAGGACGTAGGCATAATTGGTCGCACCTCGTTAAATTCTGGTGTTCTTATTT
>CATIWR010615004.1:0-10668 GCA_949677035.1 Omphalea diandra | reverse complement strand
ATATAAATGAGAGAGTCTTTATATATATATATATAAAAATATATATATATATATTTTTTTCTCTCAATTTTTATATATATATATATATATATATATATATATATATATATATATATATATATATATATATATATATATTGTGCAGGTTCATTATTGAATTATATGCAAAAACTAAATACATTTTTCATATACCATAGTTTTTAAGTGCCTTTTCATATTTATAAATACACTTTTCATTTATCATAATTTCATATATTCTTGCGCCTTCTAATTTATTCAAATTATATTTTGCTTTTGTATTCTTCATTAACCTATCTCTTTGTCTTTGTTCTTCTTTCTGAAAGAGAAATTGAAAGTATATTATGTTAGTAAATGCTTTAGGTGCTAAACTTTTCGAGTATAAAGAATGTTGATATTGAAAAATTACAAGAATTGGGATCTGTTACATTTGGAACTATATCGCATGGTAAGTAGAGGGGTACTAATTTTGCTATTAAGCAAATCATAAATAGTTGTTTCTCTAGTAGGTTGTCAAAGCAGGAGCAGTTAGTATGCATTGAAATTTCTTTATCACTTTAAGAGCTTATATTTTTTTCCTATTTCATTTTATTGATAATAATACATCTTAAGAATTTGTAACTAAATTGTATATAGGATTTTAAGATTTAGAGAAAAGAATTGATGAAAAAAAATTGTCTCCAAATTGAGTGAATTTAACTTTTAATGACCTAAAGCATAGTCATATTAGTAATTGGTGTATATCTAAACCCCTATTTTATAATCTTGATTGATTGAAAATCGAAACTTGTTGTCTTACATAGACTAATGATTTCTAGAGAGAAGCATAGATCATACCAAATCATCACCATCCAAATATGGTGTGTGTGTGTATGTGTATAAAGGAAAAAGATAATCTTTAGATAGTTTTTTTTTTTATTTCCTTATTGACATATTGAATAGCTTTTCATCCAAAGATTTTTTTTCTTCCAATTTACGTATCTTATGTTCTCTAAAGATGATTCTATCTTGATTTAGATATTTTACTTGCTTTGGAGTGCATGTTTTAGTGTTGATGTTATTAGCCCTCTTTCTAAAAGGATTAACACATCTAAATAAAGATACATTTACTACTTTTTTGGTGTCCATATGCCTACCATTTTTATGTAATCTTGATGTTTTCATGTGAACATCATCGATTGTATAATGTTTCGATTTAGTTAATTTGTTATTGGAATAATAATTAAACAAGTATGGATAATCATTGTTAATCATCAAAATGCTTAGGATCCTAAGTTACCCTTTGGAGCTAGGAATATGTGATTTTTATTTAGTGGAATAAAAATAGAGTGACTATCAGGTATTTAAAACTCTCTAGATTTTTCTAATTTTTATCCCTTTATATTATTGTCAAATGTATCGGAGGATATTTCCTTATATCAGAAAATATTCTCCACATTGGAAGAACAAGTTGTATATATTTTGTTACTATATTTAGGATGTTTTGTAACTTTTTCTTTCCTCAATTTCAGGACAAATTTTTAGCCCTTTGTATCTTTTTATTTCCTTAATTTTAGGACAAATTTTAGCCCTTATTATGTATATAAACCTTGTTAATGATTATAAGAAATTAGAGTTATGTAGCTCAATCTTACTTTTTGTCAAGGTATTAAAGCAGTTGAAATTCTAGGACTTTCTTCTCATCACGACATAAAATAGTTTTGCCATTTTTGAAACCTTATACATCTAATTAAATCCTATTCAAACCAATAATGATGTTTCATCACCATAAATTCTTCATGCATCTGATAACCCAAGAACAACATTGGTCACATGTCTTCTCAAAGAGGAAAATTATCCCACCTAGAGGAGTGCAAAGACGAACGCACTCCAAGCTAAAAGAAAATTTGGTTTTATGGATGGATCCATCTAGCATCCATTGTCTGGTTCACTAGATGAATTTGCATGGGTCAAATGCAATTCGATGGTAATTTTTTAGATCTTTAATTCTCTTCATCCCATTCTTCATAATAGTGTAGCATATTTCTTGACAACATAAGAAATGTGGAATGATCCTGAAGAACGATTTTCACAAGGCAACACTCCTCACGTTCACCAGTTAAAAACTGAGATGATAAATACCTTACAACAAGGCATGATTGTTTCAATGTACTACACCAAATCAAAGGGAATTTGGGATGAACTAAGCACATACTCACAAATTCCACCATGTATTTATGGTTTAGCAAAAGAATGCAAAGAAAGAAAAATAAAGGGTACATCAATTTCTTATGGGATTAAATGAAAAATATAACACTGTTCATTCTAAAATTCTGAATACAAATCCATTGCCTTCATTATCTAGAGCATGTGCACTCGTTGCTTAAGAAGAGCGGCAACAGTTAGCGATAGATTAAAGTCCACTTCAATTGAAGCAACAACTTTTCTTAGTAATAATACTAATAGAAACAACATTAACCATAAACCTACAAGCAATTAAGATCTCTCCAAAGTATTTTATGAATATTACAAAAAGGTTAGACATACCAAAGATAGTTCTTGTGAATTACATGGCTATCTAGACTGGTGGGAGAAAGTAAAAAAGTCAATCAAGGGCAAAGCAAGCAATAGTTCACAATAAATGGAGCCAAATATAGGTCAGACTAATGTTCTAATTAATAGACTGACAAAAGAGCAGTACTCTTAACTTATATCTTTGCTTAATCTTAAAAAGATTCCTGATTCATTAGCAAATTTTATAGGTAAGGCAACTTCTTTGTCCAATAATGAAATTGAATGGATTTTGGATTTAGGTGCTTCTGACCATATGACTTGCCATGAGAATGTCATTAACAACCACAAATCCTTACCTCAATTTTTTCCATTTAAAATCCTAAATGGATCACATGTATCAGCCAAATCTTATGGAAATGTTTCATTTACATCTCTTGTTACCCTGAATGATGTTCTTTATATACTAGCCTTTATATGCAATCTTATCTCCATTAGCAAACTAACCAATGCCTTGAATTATGTTGCGCTCTTTTTCCCTTCCTTTTGTGTTTTGCAGGACTTAGCCATGAGGAAGTTAATTGGAAAAGGTGAATTATGAGATGGACTCTATTATTTTCAGGCAATTAAAATTTCAATAGCTGTTACCAACCTCCGATATGATTCTCAACCCCTTTTGTGGCATCAACACCTTGGACATTTATCTTTTGATAGGTTATCTCTTCTTAATTTAGGTCCTTGTTCTGTCAAAGCTTTTAATTAGTGTTGTGATCCTTATCATCGAGCAAAGCAAACTTGAACATCTGTTCCTATCAGTTCAATTAAAACTCATAAATTTTTTAAATTGATCTATTATGATGTTTGGGGAAAATATCATATTGCATCCTTATCTGGTGCTCATTATTTTATAAGCATTACAGATGATTATAATAGAACCACTTGGGTTTACTTGATCAAAACCAAAATCAGAAGTTTATACTAGACTGATTTCATTCATAGTAATGGTCACCAAACAATTTGATACAACGATTAAGCAAATTCATAGTGATAACAGGTACTAAATTTAGCAATCATAATTTTCAATCCTTTTATCACAAAAATGGTATTTTGACATAATTTTCTTGAGTCTTTACACCTCAACAAAATGGGTAGTGGAATGTAAGCATCGACATATCCTGGAAGTCACTAAAGCTTTGAATTTTCAGGCATCCTTACCTATAAAATTTTGGGGAGAGTGTATTCTAATGATTACTTATTTGATGAATTACACTCCCACAACTCTTATGTCTTGTAAGAGTCCTTTTGAAATTTTATTTTCTAGGAAGCTAAATTATTCTCATCTTCATGTTTTTGGGTGTTTTTGCTATACATCTGTTATTCTTCATTCAAAAGATAAATTCCAAGAGCGTGGTACCACTTGCATTTCATTAGTTATCCTCTTTGTAAAAAAGGGTACAAGGTATATGATTTGGTTACACACAAAATTTATACTTTTAGAGACAGTATTTTATAAACATGTTTTTCCTTTCCAAATCATATCCTTCTCTCTGCCTCCTGCTTATAATCCTCAAAACCCATGCCTATCCCTTTACCCATTCCTGACCTTGAACCCATGCCTACATTACTCTCTTCCAATTTACCAACTACCCTAGTCTCTAATCATCCCATTAACATAATACCTTTGTCAATCACTGATATACCTATATCTTTTAATCTTGATCAACCTCCACAGTTACCTGTTTCGTGACCCTCTTATGACAAAAGAATACCATCCCATTTTCGAGAATTCCATGTTGAGTTGTCAAGTAATAATAAGTAATCTCCCACCACTTCCAATGTTGCTTCCATAGGTATGTCTTATCCCCTTACAGATTTCCTTTCTTATTCTAAATTTTCTTCACCCCATGCTGGTTTCTTATGTCCATCACTCAAAATGATAAGCCAAAATCCTATACACAGGCCATTCAAGGCATTCATTGGCAAAATGCAATGACAAAAGAATTAGAAGCACTTGAACAAAACTATACTTCGACCTTAGAGCAGTTACCTCCTGGCAAGAAAGCCATTGAATCAAAATGAGTTTACAAGATAAAGTATAATTCAAATGGCTCAATTGAGGGATATAAAGCTTGCTTGGTGGCCAAGGGATATACATAGGTGGAAGGTCTTGATTATACTAAAACTTTTGCACCAGTTGCCAAACTCACTACTGTACGAACATTATTAGTCGTGGCAATTGCCAAATCATGGGAATTGTATCAACTTGGTGTTCATGATGCCTTCTTACATGGCTATCTTAATGAGGAAGTGTTTATGACACCACTTCCTGATTACTTGCTCGCAAATGATCATCATGTATATAGATTGCACAAATCTTTATATAGCCTGAAACAAGCATCTTGATAATGGTATGCAAAATTCTCTGCCACAACTCTTCAATTTGGTTTTACTCAATCTAAAATAAATTCTTCACTCTTCTTATACCATAACGGAACCTCCTTTATTACTTTATTTGTCTATATTGATGATGTCATCATAGCTAGCAACAACACTGCACATGTATCCGCTCTTAAAAGTTACTTAGATGTTTAGTTTGATATTAAGGATCTTGGTACTCTTAAATATTTCCTTGGGTTAGAAGTACCTCGATCTCTTGATGGCATTGTCTTATCTCAATGCAAGTATACATTAGACATTTTACAAGAAGTTAGTATGATTAGTTGCCCATGGAATAGAATCACAAATTAGCCTTAGATGATAACACTCATATTTGACAATCTTGGTGTTTATCGTCACCTCATTGGATGACTTGTATATTTAACCATCACTCTACTAGAGCTATGTTATTCAGTCTATATTCTCTCATAATTCATGAATATGCCACGACATGGACATTGGGTTACAATTCTTCGTGTCTTGCATTATCTCAAGTCTACTCCTGGGCAAGGTATTTTCCTATATTCCAAGACTGACCTTCATCTTCATGCATACTATGATTTAGATTGGGCTGGGTGCCCTATTACTCATTGCTCCCTTACTGGTTATGTTGTTCTAGTTATTTGCTCTCATATTTCTTAGAAAACCAAGAAACAAACTATTGTGTCTTATTCCTCCACTGAAGCTGAATACCGTTTTATGGCAACTACTGCTTGTGAACTTATTTGGCTTCGTAGTTTGCTTAAGGATTTAACTATTGATCATTCTTCACCTGCTCAACTATTTTGTGATAGTAGAGCTGCCTTGCATATTGCTGCTAATCTTTTTCATCATGAGCGCATGAAACATAAAAAAATTGACTGTCACTTCATTCACGATTGCATTAAATCTAGCTTGATTGCAACGTCACATGTTTCTTCTTATCTTTAGCTTGCTGACATTTTCACCAAAGCTTTTGGCAATGCTCAGTTTCAGTTTCTAGTTGGCAAGTTAGCCATTTGTAATCTTCAAGCTCCAACTTGAGGGGGCATATTGGAGGATATTTCCTTATATCGAAAATATTCTCCATATTGGAAGAACCAACTGCATATATTTTATTACTATATTTAAGATGTTTTATATCTTTTTCTTTCCTTACTTTCAAGACAAATTTCAACCATTCTTATGTATATAAACATTGTCAACGATAATAAGAAATTAGAGTTGTGCTGCTCAATCTTACCTTTTGTTGTCCCTTGGCACTAAGAAGGGGGTTTGAATTGGTGTATAAAAATTTTAAAAACAAAAAAGAGGGGAAGAAGAATGAGTATAATGGAGACAACGATTTATAGTGGTTTGAGTATAATCGACCCTACGTCCACTCCCTAATTTACTAATTGGGCATTTCACTATCTCAAGGTGTTTTTAAGCTCACACCCAACTTGTACAACTTATGTTTTAGTGGCCCACACACAACCTTACAACAATGTGTTTTTATGCTAACACATAACCTCACTCAAGTGTTTCACTAGGCTCACACATAAACCTATCTTGAAGTGTTTTTACAAGCTAACACTGCAACCTTACAACTTGGTGTTTAATGCTCACACCTAACACTTACAATTTCATAAAGAAAATTGAAGAAAATGAGTAGTAAAGATTGAGAGCTTTAATGTCTTGTAATAAATTTCTTAGCAACTTTATTTATGGTTATTTGGTGGAGCATTTATACCTAAACTTCACCAAAGAGACGTTGTAGATCATAGCTCATCAAATCTTTGAGACATGCTTAACAGATTCTGCATTAAATGCTTGACAGTCTCAATTCGCGGTCGCAAAATCTAAATTTCTGAAGAAAGATCCTGTTTGTGTCTAACAATTAGTCCACGTGGCAGCTTCTGATTAGTTCACCAGAAAAATATAGTCATTGCCTTTTACCTACTTTCAGAAGTCACAATCGTGAGCTTTCTTGTACAGGATGCGACAGAGGATGCGAATTTGTCTGCCAAAAATGATTATCTTCTTCTTCACAATTCGTGGTCGCTACCAACAAGATGCCTCTGTGAAATTTGACTTCCAACGGTCTGCTGGAACACGTGTCATGCTGTGGCTGTGGACTTGCTTCCTTCTTGAGTCACTTCGAAATTCGCGATCACGACTAGGGCTTGCCACTCACCGTGATTTTGTCTGTCAATTTTGGACTCCTTCATTTGGATGAATCGTGACCAAGAATAGCTTCGCGATTTTGCCTATATGCTTTCTAATAATGCTTCTTTATAAATCGCGGTTGCGAATACAAAGTAGCGGTTGTGATTTAGAAGTCAATTTTTATACTTGAAGAATTTTTTAGCTACATCCAACTTCCAATTTAGATAAAACGTAAAGGCTGTAAAGTAACACTAATTTGAAATATTAGACATGATCAATCTCCTTTGTCAATATTAAAAGAGGTCCAAGACTTGGGTTAACTACCCTTTTCCAATAATCTGCCCTTTTTTTATTTTGACAACTTATATTGACCCTTAGTAGTAATAATGCAGAAAAAGTGAAGTTGGAGTGTAAATAATGATTCAATGAATACTTAAGAAAAAAATTTGCTAAGTATATCATTCATCAAACAAAATGAATTTAAGAAACAATAAGTATGATGCTTCCCTTTAACTTATGCTATAATTTTTAAGCTTAGATGTTTCTCCCCCTTAAACTTACAATCTCTCCCCCTTTGGCAAGATCAAAAAGAGGGTGCATAAAGAAGAAAAAGTAAATTCATGTATAAGTATTGATAAGGAACAAAAGTAAATGTAAAAAAGCAATTGATAATAATCACTTAAAATCACAAAATGGCAAAGAAACAACTTTTATTTATTTATAACTGTGGGATAAAAAACTATTAAACAAAAAAAAAAATACAAAGAGATCCCTAAACTATAAAGTGGAAGACTCATCATCATTAGAAGTGTCTTCAACTTGTGCAGGTGTTGTTCCCTCAACTTCATCTCCATCTTCAACTTTGTCTCCATTGTCATCTATATCTTTTGTATCTTCAAATTCCATGAAGTCCAAAATATGATAAGGAGGGACTCCAAGTTTCTCTTGGAGATCCACCATATCACTGTGAAGATGTGAAAGGAAAAGGAGCCTTCACTTTATCATCCTCATCATTTTGTCTAATTTACGATCTACAGTGGCAAGAGACAACTTTGTCTTTGTTTTTTATTGAAGAGGAGGAGGAGGGACTTATGTTGTTCCTTCGTTGATTTGAAGCCTCTTTCATTTTGAAACTTGATAGGACTCCACTTTTTTTGCCCCTACCGCGCCAAGGATATAGGTGTAAGTGTCTGGATGGATGGCCTTAGTGTTGATCAAATATGTTAGGTCGAGGAAGTTATGTGAGGGAAGGAGCTTCTTGGTAAGGAATTGCTCATTTTCCTCATTAAGAGCTCCAATGAATCGGTAGATGGCTATGACATGAGAGGGGAGTAAAAACTGGCTCTTCGACTTTGTACTCATGTGGATTAATTGATCCACAAGGTAGCGGCCAGTTTGGATAGGTTTGTTTTTGACAAGGCAAATAAGAATGCCAAGTCTTTTTATGAAACCTTCTTATTCCCATCGCCCTTCGCATTAGTGATGATTCGGTGAATGATCTACAAAGGTAAGGTTTTTATGTGTTTGGAGAGGGAAGAATGGGGGTCGTGCTTGGTCTTAATGGATATCTCCGATCAAAATTCGGAGTAGATTACATCAAGTGCGGAGATGATGAAAGGTATGTGTTCTCCGACTTGGAAATTGAAAATGGAGGATAATTGGTCGAAGGTTATGAAATAAGAAGCGCCAAAGCCCCAGAATATTAACCCATATTGACCCGCCCTTGATTCGGCTTTGCAGCTGAGTTGCACAGTGCACATGAATTCTCGCACCACCTTTTTATACCCAGGTCGTCTCGGAAGATGAATTTGTTCCACCTAAGATTGGACAAAAATGAGTGAATTTCATCGTTGAGACCCAAGGTTTCGAGCATGAATGTGGAGGGAATCTTGTTGGGGACAATCACCTTGGAAGAGTTTGCCTTGTATCTTTTTTTCTCTTCCTTGGTTATGCCCTTCATGAGGTGGAGGGCAGGAGGTGCAGAGGGTTGAGCCACTACTTTGCCCTTGTCTGCCTTAGAGAATTTCTTTGGAGCCATGGAAATAGACGAAGAAGCCTTAGAAGATTTTGAGAGTGATTTGAGAAGTAGAAGTTGTTTGGAGTAGATGTGAGACAAACACTGTTGGAGAGGGTATTTCTAGGCTTGAAGGGGTATGTAAACGGTAACAAATGGCTAGAAATTGATTAAATGAAGGGTTAGAAATGGTTGGCCATCGAATCACATAAATGTTAGGCGGTTACTCAAATTTGCGTCTGCAAAAATGGAAGTCGCGATCGCGAATTATGCAAAATATGAGTAACAGACAAATTTTCAATTGGAATACGCACTGTAATGTTCAAAATTTTGAAATTAATATTCGAAATTCGCGGTGGAGAGAAATTTCACGACCGCGAATTGACATATGATAGACGATAAAAGTTGACTTGTAATTTGCAACCGTGAAGAAGGAATAACGACCATGAATTATGAGTCAGCAAGGATAAGAATGAAAATTTTTGAAAAACATGTGATCCACTAGAAATAAATAATAAAACCTTCCATAACAATCATCAATCAAACTGTTGGACTAGGATGATTAATCCTAAGTTTAGAACCTCTTTTGATCTTGACAAAGTAGATTGATCATTACTAATATTTCAAATAAGTGTTGATTTTGTAGAAATGAATCAATCTCTAAAGAAGAAATGCAAGGAGTTGATAAACTCCAAAGTGACATGTAAATCGCGACCGCAATATAGGATTTGCGACTGCGACTCATGTTAAGACATGCTAAAATTCAAGTAGGCGGAATCATGGAGTCATTCTCAGCCACGACCTTTGGAAAAGAAGAAGCCAGAATGTGACAGACGAATTCGCGGTGAAACTCACGCCTTAGTCGCGATCGTGAATTTCAAAGTAACTCAAGAGGGAAGCAAGTCCATAACCATAGCTTGACAAGTGTCCCAGAAGACTGTTGGAACTCAAATTTTGCAGAGGCATCTTGTTGGTAGTGATCGCAAACCTTGTGGAAGAAAGTTGACCACTTTGGCAGATGGATTCGCATCCTCTATCGCGGCCTGTGCAAGAAAACTCGTGACCTCGACTTCTGAAAGTAGGTAAAAGACAACGACTATATTTTTTTAGTGAAGTAATAAGAAACTGCCACGTGGACTAGTCGTTAGACACAAACGGGGTTTCCCTTGAAGAATTTGGATTTCGCGACCGCGAAATATAGTAGCGACCGCGATTTCATCCTGACAAGCATTTAATGCAAAATTTGTCAAGCATGTCTCAAAGATTTGATGAGCTATGATCTGCAACATCTCTTTGGTGAAGTTTGACTATAAATACTCCACCAAACAACCATGAATAAGGTTGCTAAGGAATTTATTACAAGTGATTAAAGCTCTCAATCTTTGCTACTCATTTTCTTCATCTTCTTTATGAAATTGTAATTGTTAGGTGTGAGTATTAAACACCAAGTAGTGAGGTTTTGTGTTAGCCTGTAAAAACACTTATAGAAAGGTTTAAGTGTGAGCCTAGTGAAACACTTGAGTGAGGTTTTGTGTTAGCCTAGAAAACACATTATTGTAAGGTTATGTGTTAGCCATCAAAAC
>CATIWR010614991.1:0-25268 GCA_949677035.1 Omphalea diandra | reverse complement strand
ATATAACTATGCAAACACTGCATATATGTTCAAGTATCCCAAATGCAACGGTGCCATTGTCATTGTCGTGTTTTTACAATTCACATGTCTAAATGATTATTTATCCTATGCATATGTTCATGTGAGATTTCATATCATTTGTGCAATGAATATATTCATGTGATAATGTCAATGAATAGGGATAGGGATGTTACACTAGCATTAAGAAGGAAATAGAAAGGTGCCTCGATGTTTAAGATTGCACTCAAATGAGTGAAATCATGCTTACGATTCTTATCTTTTATTGATCATTGGGGGATTAAAAGGATAAAAATTATACATTGGTCCAACCTTAAGTTATGACATATGTTTAGGACCATCAGGGCATCCTTAAAAAGGCTTCACGATGCTTAAAACCATTATGGACACTAAATGGTCAACAGAGGACCAAGGCAAGGTGATACTTTGGTACCACCCCTAATTCTGAATGGAGCCGCCACTCAACTTTCGTTGAAATAAAATTTTTGGCAATGATGGATTCTAAGCCTAATAGGTCAACTAGAAAGCTCAATCCATATCTAAAGAAGTGCCTCAATGAAATCTAAAATGATTGTTTTTTTTTTTACTCAAAAAAATGAGACCAATTGATTAAGAAAAATTGATCATTATCTAGTACAAAAAAATTAGTATTTTTTTGATATATTATGGGTCTCATAACTCATCTAATATTATAATTTTCAAATTCCTATTGTTAAGCCCTAAAACATGCCTACCTTTTTCACTAATCTTTCTAAAATAAGATGCAATTTGAGTATGACCATGCTCCATCACTTTTAGACTCAACATTAACTTTGGTTGGTCCCAGGGACCTCCAAATTCAATACGTTATGTTGGTATTTGGATTGACCACCTATTTCAAGAAGAGTCTTTATACCTATGTATGTGGTGCCCTTGAGTAGTTAGTATTTTGTTTATATTGCATTACATCATAATTCATGTATTAGGCACTATATACTATATGAGGATATACACCTAATTTTATTTTGGTCATTATTTCTTTTAAATAGCCTAAGAGCCAAGAAAGCATGTGCAACAAGAGATCATTGGCTTAAAACAGCACAAACAGGGGATAAAAATAAGGTTAATGGTGAAATTTGACCTTATGCTTTCCTAAATTAATAGAGCTAAACCCTCACTTGTTGAGGTAAGTATATGAGAAGGCCCTCCCTATAAGAAAGCTAATATAGTTCATTTCTCTTTTAGGTTGCCACCCTGAATAAAGGTGAGGCACCTATCATCAAAGGAGAGTTATTGTCAATGAGAGAAAGTCACGTATCATCAAAGGTTGATCATAACACTAGAGGTTTATGGAAAAATTAAAAAATCTTTAATAAATTGATTAAAGCTCCAACAAATAAAATCACCATTTATATCAAGATATATCATCATCATCTAAGGACAAGAAATAAAAGTTGCCCCTAACAAGGGTCAAATGCAAGCCACTATAAACACCTTAGATAAGCATAAGCTATAATAAAGAAGTAACAAAAGATAAGGAATTCAGTCTCAATGACACTCAAATATCTCTTTGGTCCTTCTCATCACTTAAAAACTCTTGGACTCTACAACTTCCTCCATATATGATCTATACAACCCTAATGATAAGCCTTCTCGAGCCATTACATCCTCTACCTTTTGATCTTTCTCCGCTGCTATGCCATGATATTAAATAAAAGAAAATGAGGCAAATTGTGAGAAGCATGTATGATGCCAAAGCATAAAAGAAAGGCACTCACATCGTTAACATGGGCCTCATGAGAAATTCTTAAAAAAAAAATCCTTTGCAGCATCGAGGTTGCATTCTAGTTGCTCAACTATGCTACAAAGAACTTGCACACAGAATATAGAAGGTCATATAGGTACAATAATATGAATGTAATGAATAGTTCCTCGTAATCAAGAGAGAGTTTACATGTATGAGAGTCTCAAGGTAAAGGACACTCAGTGGGTGGTGCTAATGTCAAACTAAGCTCTATGCATTTGACCAAATAGACTATGCATGGGGGGGAACAAGTGGTAAGAACATCATAATGTCCTTAAGAGTGATACCTAGTAGAAGCTCAAAGATAAATGAAGGATAGGACCATAAAGTCATGCCCTCTATAACACAAGTGTTGGAAATCTTACCTTTTACAGCTTTATAAGCATGTGTTTTCATTATTATAATCATTATTGCACTAATAGCTAACTATAGGTAAGCATGAAGAGAAATGACCGTATCAACACCCTTTTCTGACCTAATGGTATACAGGAAAGTTGATAAACTACTATGCTACGAATTACTATATGTCTTGGATAACATCTCTTAAAAAATCAACGACATGAGCACTAGCCAAAGTAGTAGTAAGCTTAGCTTTCCCAAGACTCCTAGTTTGGTACATCAACCTTGGTCCTTCAGCATTATATATAACCTTTCTTTCCATATAAAGACCTTCTCACTTAGATACCAAACACACCCGTCTAGACCCCATAAGAATACTCAAGTCCTAGTGTTCGATAGAAACAAATATGTAGCTAAGCCATGCATTAGAATCGCCTCATGACATAGTCTCCACTTGCAGTAGAAGAACTCCACTTACAGTAGAAGAAGAAAATCCAAGAATGCGCATATGAATCATTTTTATTACACTAATACATGGTTTATTTCTCTTCAAGTCTTTTACCATATCAAAAGCTAAATAATCCAATATTGTTTGATGAGAATGCAAATTATGAGCTTTAGCTCCTTCCATGTGTCTACTTCAAGTATAAAAAATACCTCAAGGAAAATCAAGTATCAAAGGCTATAAATATTAGACCAAATACGAACTCATGTCTATGTACTCAAACCTAGAAGCGAAAGGAAAAAAAAAAAGAGAATGGTAAGAGATTATGCAAAAAGGATAATGACAGCAAAGGCTAAGTCATACATTATGATCCTCAACTAGCTACCAATAACTGTTACTCTATGCACAGTCATATCCATATATAGCAATATAGTATAGGGGCAGTTTACCGCCCCAGTTAACCCTAGTTACAACATCCAAGTCCTTCTAAAGAGTCAAAATGAGCACATTTACAATGTTTGAAGCATTAAAGAACAGTATGGTACTAAGATAATAAAAAAGAAAGCATCAAGATAACTAATCAATCTTAACTTGTTTAGTTATTGGTTATTGCTTCCTTATTATATGTAACGTCTCATACAAAAATTTACTTGAATTTTTTAGTGGAGGCTTGAGCTCAAGCAATTGAACAATATACTAATTATTTAGGGATAACATAGGAGCATATAAAAAGCAATCAAATGGGAAAAGGTCCCTTGAGCAAGTAAGGTTGGTGATTGTAGAAAATGATAATAGGTTGATGGTAACCTCATTGATAGAAAGATGAAATGTATAAGTAGCGTCCATCCATTTGTCCCAACATATTGTCATAACCGATGTATCAAACTTGACTCGAACCATAAAAAGGGTGTTGATGAATTTGTCGAATTAGATCACTAGTCTTGGGAGCTCAATAGACGATTACTTTATTCTGTGCATACTCCTCCCTCTCAGTAAATAATAGTTAAGATGTGAAGAAAAGTACATAAATCAAGATTTAGGAAGGAGCAAAGAAGAATAAATATGACAAATAAAATGAACAAAATGGATAAAGACAATCACCTCCAAGACAATAAGGTATAAAATATCACATTGTAAGATCACAAAGGAGTCATTAATGACATTATTATTATTATTATTGTGACTCTTACATAACTAGAGGCAATAAAAGAGCCTTGATTATAAATGAATTGACAAAGCTTTGATGGACCATCATATCCTTTTAGTATCCTTAATGTTTGATTTTTATGGTTTCTTACTTGCTATATTCAATCTTTCATTGTTGCATTGTTTTCTAATTCTATGAAATATTAATAGGATTTTGTCCTAATCATACAAGAATAAAGTGGATAAGAATGACTCAAGTCCCCTACAAGAGAAAAAGTAAAAGAAGGAGATTTACAGCAATCGAAAATGAATCATCAATCATAGCAAAATCACAAACACCCAAAAGAGAAAAGAAGCCAACTAATTATACAATTTGGTGAACTGCTTGATGTGGTCAATTATGGAGGCAAACCAAACTCTCGAATGGTGGACAACTTTGGCAAAAGATCTTTAGGCAGAACTTCAACAAGCAGGCATGACCAGTCTCTAACTCTAACAAGCAGGCACATGGATAGGTTCTAGGAAGTGCCATAGCTAGCCTTCAGTCCCCCCTTTAGATAAGCAAGAAATAATGTCTTTAAGATGAACTCTAATGCTTGTTTTAGCTTTAGTGGACCAATGAAGAGGAAGGACATTGATCTATCATAGATCTTAATGAACTTAGTAATGGGCATACTAATATACTAAAATCTTGATTAAAAAAAACAAATGATGAAAGTGATTAGCCAACAAGAGGTGCAGGCTACATAAAAGGATGATAAGAAAGAATCTTATGTCAATTGGGCTAGAGGAGTCAAAGGTCACATCCAAAGCCATAAGACATTTATGAATAATGTCCACTACAAAAACTTTGCATGATTTATGAGTGGATAGTTAGGAATTCTAAAAATGAACCAATGAAGCTCAAATAAGTTATCTTATCCTTGTTATATCCTTTAATGCCTATGCTATTTGCTCATTTTATATTTCTCTTTTTGAGTTTTTACATTGTTTTCCAAATGCTTGTATCACATGAAAAATGTCAAAAAAAAAAAATGGAGGTAATTAAATCTTTGTAAGTGACTAAAAATGAAAATGTGCATTGCATGATTAAAGCAAAAAGAAAGACAAAGCAAAAATGCCATAAGAAAGATAAAAATCCAAATCAAAAATGGAAGAATTATAGGAAATCCATTCGAGAAAGAAGCCAAAGGAGGAAAAAATGAACACAAAGAATTCATAGAGGAGACATGTTAATTCTAAGTCGAGAGAATGGAAACTTACACCAAGATCAAAAGCCAAAAAGACCATTAAGACAGCCATATAGGAGCCCTAGTGACTCGGCAAAACTGCTAAAAAGAGCAACTTCATACACGATGTCCTTTCTCATATCCTTTCAATATCCTTAATTTACTTAAATTGCTTATTTACTTGTTTTGATCCCTTATCATTATTAGATTGTTTTCCAATCTCATGTAAATTAAGAATGGAGATGGCATGCCCCCAATCTTGCTAAGCCAAAAAGAAAGATAGAATGAGAAGGAATTGACTCAATACCCTCCAAAGACAAATCAAAAAGGAAAGAAAGAGTAAGGAGAAACAAATTGAAACTAAGAAAAGAAAAGACATAAAGAAGATGAGCTACACTGTAGAAAGTGACGGAGCTGGTGACAAGACTTGATGAAAGAGACATGATAGCATTACACAAGACAAAGCTCACATTGATATATGATATGAAAGGATAAGTGCAAAGTCTATAAACTAAAAGGGGTCAATAAAATTAACAAGATATATCTTGCTAACCTTAATTGTAGATGAGACGTAAAATCAAAGAGCAAAATTAGAGATTAGAATAAGAGAACAGAGCCGAGAAGTCAAAAATAAAAGGAGCAAAATTACAGATGAGATGAGGACAATAGCTTAAAAAAAATGAAAAATGAAAATAAAGGCTAGAAAGAAGACTAAAGAGGAAATCAAAGAAAATGATAACAGGAAAGAAGAAAAAAATAAAGTGTGAAGAAAACTAGAGGCAACTCTAGAAAAGTGAATGAAAAGAATCAAGAAAAGAATTGAACAAAATGAAGATCGAGAGAAAACAAGATCAAGAGAAAAGGAAGCACCAAGGGAGAAGAAAAAATGCCAAAAGAGAAACCAAAGACAAGAAAAACCAAGAGAAAAACTAAGAAATCTAGGAAAAAAGCTTGAAAATAAAACTTAAAGAGTCATGAGGGAAACTTGAAAACAAAACCAAGAGAATCCAAAGAAAAACTTAAGAGTAAAATCAAACGAACCCAAACAGATGCCAAAGGGCAAAACCAAGAGAATTTGGAGACATCAGAGAGCAAAACTAAAAGAATCCAGAGATGCCCTAGTGCAAAACTAAGAAAATCCAACAAGATGTTAGAAGGCAAAATCAAAAGAAACCAGAGAGATACTAAAGGGCAAAACTAAGAAATTCTGAGGAAATGCTAAAAGGCAAAACCAAGAGAACCCAAATAAAAGCCAAAGGACAAAATAGAAATAAAAAATATAAACAAAGATGTTAGAAGGCAAAATTAAGTGAATCTAGAGAAATGCTAGAGAGCAAAACTAAAAAAACCAAGTTAGAGGCTTGAGAACAGGGATAAATGAGTTGAATGCAACCTTAACTGCCAATAACATACCTGAGTATATGCTCAAGAGCTGCTAATGAAATAATCCACTCTAATACTTACTAGAGAGCTGTTAAGAGTTGAATGTAATATTAGTATATGTTAAAGAGCTACCAAGAACCTACCTTAGTACTTGTTAGAAAGCTATTAAAAGGATGATCTACCTTGGTACTTGCTGGAAAGCTACTAATAGTTGAATGTAACCTTAATAGCTGCTAAAAAGTTGCTAAGAATCTACTTTAGTATTTGCGAAAAAGCTGTTAAGAGAATGATCCATCCTAATACCTATAACAAAGCTACTAGAAGTTGAATACAATATTGGTACCTATTACCAAAAGCCTACCTTAATACCTACTAAAAAGCTATTAAGAGGACGATCTATCCTAAATACACAATAAAGAGTTTTTAGAAGTTGAATGCAACCTGATACATGTAAGAGAGCTACTAAGAGCTTATTTTAATACCTGCTAAAGAGTTGATAAGGAGATGATGTTGCTAAGATTTAAATGAAACTTTAATATTTGCTAGAGAGCTACCAATGACCTACCTTAATACATGTTAATGCTACTAAGGAGATAATTCATTCTAATACCAACTAGTAGGCTACTAAAGTTGAATGTGACATTATTACTTGCTAGAGATCTACAAAGAATCCATGTTAGAAAAGCTACTAAGAAAATCATATCTTTAAGTATCATTTTTTTATATTTGTATTTATGATAAATACTTTGTTGTGTCTTATATAATGGTAATTTTATTGAATTGTCAATTTTCAAGCCTTACAAAGCAAGGAGCAAACTACGAACAGTAAAATTTTTAGGTTGTTAGGATGTGAGTATAAAGATGAGAACCATATTGAGTTCATTTTTAAAAGAGAAGAAAACAATGCTCAAAAGGGAGGCAAAGCTTAGATAAATCTTGAACTAAATCAACCCTACAAACACCCAAACTAAAATCTACCAAGTATGAATTTTCATAAGTTGTTTGTTCATCTAAATATATGGTTATGAAGTCAACTTACATGGTTGTACAAAAAACTTGTAAAATGTTAAATAATGTGAAGCTTCTAAAATAGTGACCTAATTTATCCAATTGGCTATACAACCAAGTAGTTGTCTATACAACCGATAACATGAATAGGTGGACAACAATATGCCTATACAAACAATTTCAAAATATTTTATGATCTTATCCACACAGAGAGAGTTAGGGAGAAGATATAATGTTATTCGTGCTACATAACACAAATTCACCTCTTTCCTCTCCATAAATATCCTTTCTCTCAAGAGTTTGGGAGAGGTTGAATTTATCTAACAAAATACTGCTGAAATGAACACTTTAAACCCTAGAAAGCACCCCCGAAATGTCATGAAGGAGCTTAGATGCTTAGTGCATTCAATTCTTCAAGTTCCAAAAGAAATGTCATGCATTCAAGAAGTGGTAAATGAAGCCTATAACATGTTTGAACCCAAAACACTTTTTACGATGAGGATTTAGTCCATATGGACAACTTCAAACAAATCTAACCATCATTTCCAATCTTCTACATCAATTAACAATTTCACCAACCTATTAAAGGAACACATACAACAAAATTTCATGAATTCTTACTTGCCTAGCCATCCATTTCTACAAATTCCAAAAGAAAGTTAATGCATTCAAAGAGGTAAATGAAGCCTATAACTCATTGACTAAAATGAGCTCAACAAACTTTAGCCCTTTGAAACAAATCAACTACACAATTGTTTTGGTGAAATTTTTGAATGGTACAATCTCTTGTGGCTGCAGGGACAAAAGAAAAGGTGAAATATATTGTAAAAACAGCTTCAATATAAGAATTTAGAAAAATAAGGCGACTTAAAACTGAATCACTCATTACTAAAAGGAGAAACTGGCTCATATTTATGTTTCATTAGTTTTCTTTTCCCTCAAGAACAAACGTAAAATTATTTATTGTTCTAATAGCATGTCAACATACCATTATTAAGTTGTAAATGAAACTAAAAATGTTACTTATTAGCCTAACACATTCATCGTAATGTTATTCTCATATATATAACTAACCCTAACAATAGAATAATTTACGTGACATGAATCTAGAGGTTAAATCTTTGACAACATAACTTAAGGCAACTACCAAAGTTAATGGAAACTAAGAAGTCATGACCAAGGAGTATAATGAACATTCAAGAACATATTCCCCATCCTACTTTGTAAACCAAGAACCCAAAAAATGACATGAAGACCACTTTCACGAGTGTGTTCCCATATGAACTTAGGAAATGGGGCTATGCAACCAGGAAAATGTGCCATATTAGTGAACTTCATCCCTGTATAACCTTGGTCAGAGTTCTCAATTTCAAAACTCACAAGAACAACCAAAATTGCATCAACCTCTTATCGCTGCTAGCTCCTGCTCATGCTTTGGAATGAAAGCAGTGTCAACCTTGCCATTTTTGAAATCCTGTTAAGGCATATATGAAAAGATTAAATCATGGAAAAAGATCCCCAAATTCAAATTAAAATCCATGGGATTCTTAATTAAAAGGGGAAAAAAAAAGTATAAATCATAATTCTCATACCTCAATGTCAAGGATAAGTTTATGGTATTCTATTGTTGTAGGAACTCCTGCAGAGAGAGAGAGAGAGAGAGTAATTCAAAAATTCTATAAATGCCACTTGCGACAAAAAAAAAAAAAAAAAGGGAATTTAGTTATAGCACTGATCAAGCAAATGAGAAGAAAAAGGTTACATCTAGTTATAGCACTGATCAAGCAAAGGAGAAGAAAAAGGTTACATCTGTGATTTGAATTTTTTAATCTTTTCCCGGCAAAAGCCCAAAAAAGTGATATTTAATTCTCCAATGCTGTCTCTTTGGTTTAAACCATCAACACCATATTTCTGTCATGCTCTAGACAGAATGAATGCATTGCTACTATCTTAACAGAATTTTTAACATAGACAAAGGACTGTTGGAGAGCATAGCATATGAAAAATTGGGCCCTTACCTGTAATAATAGTGTCATCCAGTGCTCTTTTCATGCGTTCAATTGCCTTTTCTCTAGTTGGAGCCCAAACTATAAGCTGCAATATTTTCCCAAATTTTCAGTAATCAGACCACATTACAGCAAAAATTTTCAAAATACAAATGAGTCGCATCGCTTTAGCTTTCAAGGATAGGTTTCAGCACAAAAGCAAGGCATCCCAGCTATCATCAATGTAAAAGTGGAAAGAACATTTTTTAAATTATTTCATCTTGTACACAATCGGACTTCTATCCTCAACCAATAGAAGATAGAAAGAAAGATAATTAACATAGTTTAAGTGAGGAACCAAAGATTGAAATTATTGTTAATGATTCGGATAGATTGAGCTATAACCTGTGCTATTTAAGCTCTCTTCAACTATATTCTTAAGTTACTTATTCAGTATTTTATTTTCCATTTGAATGCCAATTAAATTTTGCTCTTAAAACTACCAGGAATAATTTCGAAAATAAAGCAAACTTGAAAACTTCAACAAACCTCTTTCAAGATTCTTAATCCTTTTTGCACAATGATAATCCCATCGTGCATAACTGATGAAGGACAGGTTGCATGGCTGATTGTTTAGGCTGGGTTTTGGAGTGATTAGTAAGCTCAATTGGGTAGGAACTTGTATGATTATCAAAATTAATCAAGAAAAAAGTGATTGGGGGCTTTTTATGGTGAAAATAAGGGGCTGTCAACAGTAATACGTGAATAATAACTAAGATACAAGAATTTAGGCATCACACCTACACCCCTTAGGCATCACACAGCCCAAATAAAAGTATAACTGCTAGCATTCTTTTATTAACCGAAATCTGAAACTGAAAATGAAGCATTACAATCGTAGGCATTTATAGACCCCTAACTATTCCTAAAACTCTAAGGACTTCAAACTTCCTAATCCTAAAAGGATTTTTCCATACAAAAACTTAAAGAAGAAATTAGTGTTCTCCTAGACCAACAAGTACTCTAATATGACTTTCAAATAAAAGCAAAGATTCCTACCCAAATCTGGGCATATTTTTCCAAAAAAATCTAGAAATTACAAAATTGCCTCTGAATCTCAAAAAACTGTTTGAGTTGCTAAATAACATCTAAATATAATTCTAAAAAAAAAAAGTAACGTATGATATCCAAATAAATACTATAAAAAATCTAGACCATAATTCTTAAGTCCTGTATTTAAACTTGAATTTTCTTGAGTTTCTCCATGTCTGCATCAGCAGTGCTAGTTCCCATCCGAGATAAGGAAATATTAGAGTTCCAAACACAAGAGATAAAGCGATTAGGTTTTTAAAAAAAAAAAACTATGGAAAGCAACACAAAAGCTTACACATGCAGGTTATACAGCAAATGCCAGTATTATGTAGTGGACAACAACAAATGCAAGCATTATGTAATGGACAGCAACAACAAATGCAATATAGAAAAAAAAAAAAAAAAACCAACATATTGACAGCTAGCACTTATAAAAGTCAAGCATCCAACTCTACATTTGAAGATATTAAAAGAGAGCCATATAACAGAAAAGTCTACAATGACCAAACTTTATGCTTATCAATACAAGGTAGTCAACAAAATCCATGAATACTATTTGGTACACTAGCATAGTACTTATGCTGGCTGGAGAACAATGAAGAAAATGTTTATTTCACCCTACATGAAGTAACGCAAGAGCCCAAGTGATTGCAAGCACAGTGTGTGAAAACAAAGGAAAAAATGGGAAGCAAACCAAACAAAGAAATGAGTCAGTTATATCTGTCTACTGCTCATTAGCGAACTACAAACCCCAAATGAAATTCTAGAAGGCGTATACATCTGAAGTAGAATGTGATATCCTTAGGTATTAAAGACCTGAATATTAAACAATTGTGACATGAATGGCATGTGCATGCATCTTGTGATGGCCAAAAACATAAACAGAAACTGAAGCTTTGACAAACCTTTCCCAGTAGAGAATCATAGCTTGGAGGAACCACATAATCAGGATAAACATGGCTATCCATTCTAACAAATGGACCTCCAGATGGTAAGTATGCTGTTATCCTCCCTGTTGTTCAAAAGGAAAAAATACTGAGTAATTAGGAGAAAATTAAAAATATATTAACCTTTTTTCTCCCATTTCTTTAATTTTCATTCTGACGAGAATTAGCATGGAGATAAAAGTCAATCAGCGTGTAGTCAATGAACATGCCAAGCTTTTACCACAACAAACAACAAAAGGCATAAGTAAATTGTGATGAAGCAGCCATCCAATCAAGACTTGAATGGATTCCAAAGTGGAAGGATAAAGAGATTTCAGGAGGAAAATGAGAATTTATCTACACAGGAGGGACATCATGAGTGGAAGATCGGGAAAAAACACAATTAGCTTTTTGAGGTTTGCCCATAATTTAAAGTTAGGACAACACTTAATTAAAATTTATAAATATAAACCTGCTCCATACTTTATGGTCCATGCACAACAAGTAAGTCGGAAAGCAGACAAAAAATATATGTATTACTAAATTCCCATAGAGCCTAGCTAACAATGTTGTACACATTAATAACCATGGATTTAAATCACGGTCACAGTCACAATTGCGGTCGGAGGTGTTTATAAGAGTATCAAAGTTGTCGTAGCCGTAACATAATCATAATGGCAAACCGCTACGTAATTTTTACATGAAAAATTAAAAAATGTTGCAAATTAAGAAATAGTTTCATAATTCATTAAAACTACGTCTTATAACTAATTTATATGTATAAATTTCGCTCTTTAATTTTTTTAATTTTTTAGTTAATATATGAAGAATTTTTAAAAGGTAAACTGATTGGGTTTTAGTTTGGCATAAATGAAATGGAAGAAGAAATAAGAGGAATAAAACAACAAAACTTACTCCATTATGCAATGGCTGTTACGATTATATAGTGACTGTTTTCATTACGTAACAGCTGTTATAGCTATTATGGGTTACAGAATTTTTTGGCTGTTAAATAACAGCCATAACAATAACAGAGGGCAAAAATACTGTTAAATAATAGTCGTTACATTACGTAACAACTGCTATTTAATTCCATGTTATTTAATTCCATGTTAATAACGATGTAAGCATATTAGTTTTAAACTTTTATTAAAAAGTTGCAACAAACATTACAATAATTATTTCATAAATTTTCATTGTAGCTCTTGCCCTCTAATTGTTCATCAGACTTCATATTTGACAGTTTCTTCCACTGAATTATTTTTATGCATTTTTTCTTCAGTACAATATGAGAATTTAAGCGTTAGTATGTGACAGATATTATTTTATATTAATCATATGTAGAAGCTTATTTTAACTCATATTTTTTGCACTAATGTTCAACTGACCATTTATAAATTTTTCTAATTTTTTTAATTTTTACTTATTTCTCTCCATGGAATATTCAGTTAATACGGTTGTCTTACTTAAGCGTACAAATTGGTTGACAAATTGTAACTTTCAAAATATGTGTGATTTGGAATTTATCAATTAGAGAATTTTACCATCAGAATTCTAAAAGGATGGGACTACTATAATTGGAAAATATTGTACTTTTTCCAAATTAGGAATAAACTTTAGACACTAAAAGGTGTAATTTTCATCTACGATGGTTGGATACAATGAGCAAAAGAATCTTCCAACCAATAGTATGGAACTAATGAGGAATAAATGGCAACAAAAGTATACATATAAAAATCAACATACCTGGCCCAGGTCGGAATCCCTTAAAAGCATCTTCTGCATTGATGCGGCATTCGATCGAATGTCCTCTAAGTATAATGTCTTCCTGCAGATTATAACCCAGTAAAAAATATCAAACTGATAATTATGCATTAGACTTGAGGATTATAATCTGAGTATCTAGTTTCTGTTTTATGTTACCTGGTTGTAGCGGAGGTTTTCTCCCATGGCTACACGAATTTGTTCCTCAATCAAGTCTACAGAGGAAATCATTTCAGTTACAGGATGTTCAACCTGCAATTTTCAGTCATTATTCAGCATAACATTGGATTAACCACCACAACAGGTGTTTATGAATACAATAGACATGCATATTGACAGTTTAACCTGGATTCGAGTGTTCATTTCCATGAAGTAGAAGGAACCCCTTTCATCCAAAAGGAACTCAACTGTTCCAACACCAATATAACCTATGGATGTTGCTGCTGCAACTGCAGCATCACCCATCGCTTTCCTCAATTCAGGGGTCAATGCAGGAGAGGGTGCCTCTTCAAGCAGCTTTTGATTACGTCTCTGTGTAAAAGGTTAATATTTTTTGAGAAAAAAAAAAAAGCAAAGCATACATCATTTGGCTCAATAGTTATCTTGTCAATTTAATTCCTAAAAACAAGAAGCATGCCCTTTACTAATGCATTGACGATGTAAGCAAAAAGAGACAGTTAATAGTACCTGTATGCTGCAGTCACGCTCACCAAAGTGAACAACATTACCATAATTATCTGCAAGAACCTGCAAAATTATAAGCAAAAGTGAATCGAAAAGATAAAAATACATATGCACAATTTAGAATTCAGCATTACATGAATTATGCTATGATGTCTTTCTATGCTGTTCCCACTGCTACACTTATAAGGTGCAGGTTATTCATCCAAGTGCCTGAAATGTTTATGTCCAATTTAGGATAAGAGGACACCCACAAGGGATTCATTTTAACTTTCTCTTTGTTGTTCAGCCTATGTCAATGGGCTATGCCTATAAGCCATAAACATGGTTTTATTTGAATTAAAAGGACAGACTCTTAACAAGATAGCCTGCTTTAGACCACAAGCTATGGTGACAAAAAGTTAGCAGTCAGGAGTAGAGCAAAAAAATATAAAATGGTATTCTTGGTGCATGAGCAATTAAATCAATCCCACTCATGAATTAAAATTTGATAATTATAGACAGCAAGAATAATTTTATGCAAAAGGAGCCCAAAAAAACTCCATTTAAATTAATATGCTCAATCTTGGGTCATGCCCATTTTCAGACTTGCATCTGATGGACTTCAATAGTAATTTCTCAGAGTAACTTGTATAAATAACAAATACCTGGAATTCAATATGCCTTGGATTCTGAATGTACTTCTCCAGATAAACTCCATCATTTCCAAATGCTGCAGCAGCCTCACTCTTAGCTTGCTGTAAAGCAAGAAAATAAAAGAACAAAATTTACACGAATAATTCATAGCTTATTTTGCAGAAATATTTATTAAAACATAATTTCAATTTGGTGGAAGGTGAACTAAACGTAATACGTATTCATAACCAAGGACTGAACAATGATAACATCAAAAATTACGCAAATATAGAAGCTTTAAGTGCACACGTCGCAATTCTTTGCTTTTGCAGTTGCATTGTTTTGATCATAGAGTAATTTTCCTTGTTTGCATTAGCAGTAACTTGTTCTTGATTGTAATCCCATTTTGAAGGAGGCTTCATGAGAAGATTGATCATCTCTACAAGATTAGTTCAGTTCAATTAATCTCTGAGGACAAGGATTGTGTAATGGGGAGGGTATTGTCATGACTGAAAGTTTGCATTCTACCAACAGTTTAGTCCAGTTATCATTTGATGTTCATTAGATTAGTTATACTTACGCTGTTTTGCTCTATAAAATTAACTGGTCTAAATAGAACATTGTGAAAGCAATCAACAGCATCTTGGATACAGAACTCATTCCTTTTCTATAAAATTCTCTTAATGCTTCATTCTATATCTGTATTTCTCTTTCTCAAATGCCAAAAACCAAAGTTAGCATCCAAATCTTTCGGGCCTTAACAAATTGGTATCAACTAGTCCAAATGAACAGTTAAAGACCAAACAACTGAACAAAACATTATATAAAATGCAAACTTTCATTCCCATCAATCAACATTATCACTCTGAGTTGAAAAAAAGAATATCCACAAAATATCAAAAACTAATGGAGCAACTAGGGAGGTGATAAACATCTCAAGCTAAGATAGCAGTACCTGTAGCAACTTTACAAACTCGTCAACTTCTTTAGCAAGGCGCATTCCACGTCCTCCACCACCTGCTGTTGCCTACAAATTGTAGAGAAGATTTCAGATCATAGAGAAGCTTAAGCACATTATTATCATCCTACATTTATTGATATTAGTAGAAAGAGAAAAAAGTAAATACTAAAGTTTCAGAAGAGTAACTCCAAACTTGATCATTGTAAAATTTCCCATTTTAAGTCTTATTTTCTTTAATAGCAACGCAAATACAATTGAGGTTAAGCTGCAAAACATAATATTCTTCAATTACTTTGCCAAATGACAAATCCAGCATGTTCCAATTAATGATAATTTAAAATAACTGAATCACACAAAAAAGATCATTTAATCTTTTATTATTGTTATACTTTGATTATGCACCAAAAAGAAAACTGAAAAGCAGTAGCAATGCAGAAATAAAACTTTGTAAATAAATTGAAAGAAGCTCTTCAATCAATTTAATACAACAGCTGCATGGGACAACCTAAAGTTGACAAAATGTTCCTAGGAAGGATACACCTCTTTTTTCTTCTCATTTCTTTTTGTTCAAAGGAAGGTGACACCTGAATTATATGGCCTCAATATCTCATAGAACAACAGGAAATGATTTAGAAATTCAAACATTATTATAGAAGTGGAATTGTTTATACAGATGTAAAATGTGGGAGAATGAGCGCTTGTAAAACCAATTCTCTAACAAGCATAGTGTATATTAATGCCAGGAACCATTTTTCCAATTCCTCTTGCACTCGTGTCAGATTGCCCATGCACACATAAATTGGTGGACTAAATATAGATTTCCCCCTTGAAAATTTTGAATTTTCACAATGTAGTTTTCAAACTTGAATCGCAATAACGCCCACAAACTTCAAAAGACATGGCAAATAGTGGCTTTCCTCTAGGATTCCATTAAATTCGCACAGGAGAATTAGAACACCATACAAATTTCAGAGATCACCAACAGAAAGGCACAGATTGACCTTTCTTACAAAATTTGAGAGTATAATTGTGAACTACATTGTGAACATTCAAAAAATTCAGAACAGCGTGCAGTCCATTCTAAATTCCATAAACACATACATACTCAGAAGGTTTGCTGATTTTCAAGCACATATGAGCAGAATTCCAGTAAAAACTAAGGGAACTCTAATTCTCTTGTCACATAACTTATTCAAGGCCCTAAAGTTTGGGAAAAAGCATTATTCAATTTGTTAGAAAAGTAAGAATGCTGCAAAATTCTTAAATAATTCTAACTTCCATTTGTACCAGACTAGATGGTAGAAAAATTGCAAATTCATATGATCGAGAAAGGCAAATCTGAAAGTAATGATGCATCTATTGAATGGCTAAAAAGGAAATATCCCACTTGGAAGCTTGGAGCCCAAAGTTGGGAAAAAGTATTATCCAATTTGTTAGAAAAGTAAGAATGCTGCAAAATTCTTAAATAATTGTAATTTCCATTTGTACCAGACTGGATGGTAGAAAAATTGCAGATTCATATGATCGAGAAAGGTAAATCTGAAAGTAATGATGCATCTATTGAGTGCTAAAAACGAAATATCCAACTTGAAGCTTGGAGCTATTAATCCAACACCAAGAAAGGGAAAGTTTGGTCAAAAGGAAAACACCCTTGGTAGTTAGGGATTACTTCTCTATTTAGGGATCCTAATGATCATGAAATCTTATTTAGGGATTTAAACTTTATATTTTCTCAAAAATTCATAGACTTATTGAAGATTCTTTTGGTTTGTACAAATACTTATGTAACCTAACTAATTTCATAAGCTTTTCAGTAATAATTTTGGAGAATTTGAATTCAATGTCATTAAAGAATTGATTAATATGGTCTTGTCCTTCTCTTCTTTATTATTGTAACAATGGCTCAGGAACTGTTCAGAATCCACAACATTGTGAACAGCTACAAAACCTTATCTTTACCCCAATATAATCAGCCCATAAATTCATTCTTCCATAGATTGACATAATCACTAATTCCTATATATAGGAATATCCCCTCATCCCTGCTCTTTTCACATCTAAACCATCTGAAATCTCAGACCTAATTTTCTGTCTTCAAATTCCGTAATCTGCCAGCTCACAGAATAACCAAATTGTACTCTTAAAAATCATTATCTGATTTCAATTCTCTCTACATAATCATGAAACTCCAAACTTTTAGTTCTTATGCCAATTAAACCACCAGAAATGCTAGGCAGATGGTTTGGATGTGTGTGCAATCATAATCATTATAATATATATATATATACTGGGAGTCGAATAGCTTACCTTGATCATCACAGGAAAACCAATCTCATGGGCAAGTTTCACTGCTTCCTCAGTACTCTGAAATAACAATCAATACTACAATCAAATCCAAAACAGCTAAGCAAATATTAGCCAACTAAACATTGTTATCTTCATCCACACAAAAAAAGAAATGATAATTAATAAAACAAAGATAAAGAAGAAAGAGGGGTGGGTAAAAAAAATAATAATAATAAGACAGTGAACAGCTAATTCTAAGGTCTAATTATTTTAAAACCAAGGTGCTTGCAATAATAATAGACAAATATTGGCCGACTACGATACCTGCAGCAACCCATTACTCCCTGGTACAGTAGGAACGCCAGCATTCTTCATTGTTTCTCGGGCAGTTGATTTGTCACCCATGACTCGGATACTGTCAGGCTGTCAGATTGCAAATTCACATGTTTTACCAATTATGGAAGTCATAAATAATCAAAAACATGCATTTCCGACAAATATAGTGCATCAGCTAAAGAGTATCATCAAATTCTTACTCTCTCATGTATGAACTAACCATATAAACTTTTTTTTTTCTGTCTAAAATAGACAGATATTAGTTGGCTAAACATTTGTGATACATATCATATATATGGTTGGAACTTTAAAATGTATGACTAAATACTACAATATGTACATGCTTACTAATTAATACTAAATGCCTCTTAAGTTTATCATCATTACAATAAATTCTCCATGGTGAAATTTCAGGAAAGCTAATCCATGAGGTTTAAGATTACCTTAAACCTATATATAATACTACCAACATATATGATTTAGGGTTTAGCCGATAGATATGTAATGGGGATCAGAGTCTATAGTGCTTATAGTTCATATATTAACATTTGCAGCTGCCAAAGATAATGAACTTGAGACAGGAGAACAAGAAAATTGAAAAGGTATCGTGTCAAATCAATATCTATGTATATCTTCATTTTTCATGTAATCAAGAAAAAATGTAATTCAATATAACTAAAATTTATATACATAAGATCCTTTAATCATTTAGTAGATGTTTTTTACATAACAATTTTATGTAATATTTATTACTTTTACATTTTTAGCAAAATTTCACATTACAAAAAATAGATTTCTTGCAATATTAAAGAAATTACTGAAAAAATTAGTATTTTTATGATTAGCACAAATATTCAAACCATTAATTAACATGTACAACACACATACCCTAAGTATCACAAACATGGGAAATGGACACAATAGTAATGAAAATAGGAAACAGCATTGACAAAAAAAAAAAAAAATTGTAGGAAACCAAAACACAGAGAAATGGGTAAACACAAAATATATAGGGCCACATTTATCAATATAAAGAAAAACATACCCATACTTGTAAATGTTAGTTTTTTATATCAAACCCTAGGTATAAAAGCCTCTCTCTCTCCCTCTCTCTCTCTCAGCCTCCACCAAACCCTCCGCACTCAAATAAGGTTTTTCTCTGCATTCATTCGCTTAACCCAGATTTATGAAATCAATCAATTAAAGGAAGCCTACATCCTCTCCATCCAATTGCACAGTAAGATAAATCTTTTTTTTTTTTCTTTTGGGCAAGGAACATGGATCATATCATACTGTTATGGTCCCAGAATTTGGATTAGTTGAAAAACAAAGAAATTGTTAAAGGAGAGAACCCAACAATGCTGCATAAATTTTGAGGGATCATCAAAGAGAATCCTAAGATCTCACAAAGAAAATACAATTTCTAGATAAAATGCTACTTCACTTCCTGATCTGCATACTCATATTTCAATAGTAATAACTGACACAATAACTTAATCCTAGAAAATGGATAACTGATCCCACAAAATAACTTCGTACTACTTGGTAACTTCCCACACAACTAGATAACTACCAATGATTAAGCACATATGAAAATATACTAAATTTTTATTATAACTAACCCATGCAAACATCATATGCCTGCCGTTTCATAACACATACCACCTGCATGGATATTGATGCAAATTGATTTATCCGACACTATTAGCTACAATTGCATTGTGTTGACTGGGGCAGTAAAAAGCTGGAGTTTTTCAACTCATCCAGATTATACTTATGATCAAATCGTAAACAGGTTAGGTGTTCTGGAAGGCAGCAACATTTCATGGTTCAATAGAATTTAATTTGATTATATTCTGTTTTATTCAGATACGGTCTAACAAACATTTACTGGATGTCTAATCCAAGTCAATCTAAATTTAGGCCAGAGAATGCCTATGAAATTATTCGCTCCCTTCACAATAACCGACTAAGATCTAGGGAATAAAAGGAAAATTTTCACACTTTTGTACAATAAATTTCTTGATTTCTACTTACATTAGGCCCAATAAAGTTGATTCCATGTTCTCTGCACATTTCAACAAATACTGCATTCTCAGCAAGGAAGCCATATCCAGGGTGCAACATTGTACAACCACGACTGATAGCAGCTGATAAAACATTTGGGATCAATAAGTACCTGTTGACATACAGTTCAAAGTAAAATATATGCATTTTTCCAATACCACCCTTACTTGAAACATAAATGCATTTAAAGCCAACTAATGCAGAATTAAATGACACTTAAAGAACCAAATTGTGTTTTCTATTTCAAACAAAAGAAAAACGAGGGGGAAAAACAAAAACAATATTGGAACCAATAAGTAACATATGGTTTGGACAATCCCCAAACCACTGATACTATTGGACTGTTGAGCTAATTCAATGTCCACAAGTGGCAGTGACATATTTAAATAAACTTCTTGCCACAGTATCTATCATTTTATTCAGATAGAAGGTGCAATAATAATGTGACTGGGTCTTGGTCTTCACCTGATTAGCCTCAGTGACAATTATGCACCTAATTTTATTAGGCATAATAGAAAATAGAGAGGTTCTCAAGTTTGATAGTTCTTTGGAATTTCTAAAACGTTTTCTATCTCTTATTTCAAAGAATTCTCATCTTTATTCCCAAAAAATAAAAATTACCTGTACATTTTTAAGTAATTGATTCCAAGGGTGGCATTCACTTCAAAACATAAATAGTGTGTTTTGGACTTCAAAGAGACAAAAAAAAAATAATGCAGTAAGCACATAGAAAGATCAGTGTCATGATAACATAACACGTGGACAGAGGAATGTGAAAATTATTTTGCAAATTCCATATGCTATGGGTTTCAAATTCAGGCGTAGCTAAGATTATTCATTGGATCTTAAGACAGATCATAAAACTACACGTCTTAGTTCCCGAGGAACTCATTTGGAATTGTTTTCTGTCCCTACTTCATTCTCTTTCCATAACCTTATCTATTTAAAATCTCATAAATTTTTTATAGTGCAATATGTTAAAAGTTCAAACCTATGACCTCTATCAAAGCACAACTGCCTGAGCAAAAAGTGGGTCACAAGTTCTTATTTTTATCATAAGAAAAATATTAAATAAGAGGCCTTTGAGACATGTGAAAAAATCTGTAGAGAATAATTACACTGCTGATACAGAAAAGACCACAAATATCACATGAATTGAAATGTAACGGTTGAAGAAGTTGCAACCACTTACGACTGACTACTTTGTGCTTCACCTATGCAAACAGATTCGTCAGCCAATTTGACATGAAGTGCATCTTTGTCAATGGTCGAGTAAACAGCAACGCATGGGATCCCCAGTTCATGAGCAGTGCGAATAACACGAACAGCAATTTCTCCTCTATTTGCTATCAAAATCTTATCAGCACGGCATGTCGCCCCAAGAACACCCCCACTAATGTTCTTAGCTTTATGGCTATCTCCGGCAGCACAAACTCGTTGTCTTGGAAAGTTAACTCGAGTTGCCGCCATAGAGCTACATTGGGAACTCCCAATTACTCTACTTCTTCCCATGAATAAACCCTTCATTAATTGAATAAAACGTCTCAGCATACAGATGGCACACGCTTCAAGCGCATAGTTTTATGTTTAAGAACTCGCATTGCGACCAAAATAAATAGTTTCTAACAACAAAGAGCAATTCAATGAACCGAAGAAAACAGATGACTAATAAAGATGTGTGGAGTTCAACGAACAGAGGAAAGCAAACCAATTACCGTCCATAACAGGAGAATGACTCTTAACAATCAAAACAAAAACCCCAAAAAGCAAATGTGCAGAAAGAAGGAAACTTACTGGAGTTATTGAAGCAACAACAGATTTGCACACAGGCAATGTAGCCTCCATTCTTGAAACCCAAAAAGCCAACAACCGAGATCCGAAGTATATATTTATACAACAGAGAGAGAGAGAGAGAGAGAAGACCAGGGTGTGCAACCGCGTTTTAAAATATATAGAACGGGAAAGGAAACGGGTCGATACGAACTAGGAAAGTAAGGGATTGAATGCTCCGCCTCACCTGCTCCTTGGCTTGACATACTCAAAGACTTTGTTTATTAAATGATTTTTAAAATCAAATTCCATAATAAATGTAATTATATATTTTTATTTATAGTATATATAAAAATACAAAAATATATTAATTAAAAATATATAGCAAGTAATATATATTTCATATTGTAATTTATACTTATAATCTAATATCTAATTTTTTATATAAATATTAATAAATATATTAAGTTTTTAAAATAGAAATCTTATTTTTTAAAAAAATATTAATAATTTTATTCATAATTTAATTCTAATAAAAAAATTTAGATCGGTTAAACTCGTTTAGACTCGCAAACTTTATATAATTTTGAGGATACTTGACTCAACTTTAGCTTGTTCATTAAATGATTTTTAAATATTTGACTCGAGCTCGACTCATTTATAAATGAACCATATTTGAGTAAGTTAATATTCAACTCGGCTCAATTCATTTACACCCCTAAGTTTACATAATAAAGTATATAAATTATATAATATTAAAAAATTTTACAAATTTTTCACTTCTCTATTTAAATTAGAGTCAATATCTAAAATGCTTAGTCTAACTTGATTAGTTTAATTAGATACACAATATGGATACACGAATTTTCACCCCGTACAAATGAAATTTTACTTATGACTAATTATACTATTTTTGGTCATTGTAGAACTGAAGGGATAAGAATATTATGTTGATAGTATCTCCGATAAGCAAAAGATGACTCAATCATTAAGATATCGTAAGCTCAAAGATAGTTGTTTCCTTCTTCTTCTTTTTTTTCTCCACCATAGATTGATCAATGTATTGTCTTAACTTGGGATAAAATCAAGAGGTTAACAATCTTAGAATTATAGGAGCTTGTAGTAGATAACAAAGCAAGTGAATAACTCTAATTTTAAATCAAGTACCGTAAAACAACATATGCATAACTTGAATGCATAAGTGAACTACTGATGAAAACTACTCAAACTACTATTGATGTGAGTAGTAAAATGAATAAATCAATCAAATGTATCAATTATCAATAAAATAATAAAAATATGAACTTTAAAATGCACTTCATCTCATCACAAATAAGTATATTGACAAAAACAACTCAATAACTATTGATGTATCAAAGTGTTGATACAAGTCAGTAAGTATATAAACTAGTAGACATGGTAACTAAAAATGCATCAACTAGACAATATTAAACATGTAGCTTAAAAAGCCATTGTTTTAAAGACATAAAAAAGTAATGAAGTTGTGGATCTTAAATTGCGTAATGCAACCAACAAAAAGGAAAGATATATTGTGATAAAACCTCTAATCTTGAAATAAAGATAAAAAGCATAAACGATGCAGAGGAATTAATAGACATTAGCTACTACAGACTAAAATTAGCTTTTAATGGAAATCATTCTAAAGATTTAATTAAAGCCACTTAAAAACAATAGAATGGTAAACCTAAAACTTTAAATCAAAGATGGAATTACAACTCAAATATGAAATCACCAAATTAGTCTAAAAAAAATATGGCAAAGACAAATGTGTGGGAAAATAAAGGAAAGTAGTAAAATCCAAGCTAATTTATGTCTATTAAGACATGAATAGGCTTTTCCTTTATGAGATTGTAGGATTTTTCTTCATTCTTGTTGGCCCTAGGCACCAAGAAGGGGGCGTTGAATTGGTGTATAAAAATTAAAATAATAAGGTAAGAAAGAAAATGAGTAGAATGGAGACACAAGATTTATAGTGATTTGGGTATAATCGATCCTACGTCCACTCCTTAATTCTCAGCAATTCGATGTTCCACTATTTTCCAATGGTGTTTTCAAGCTCACACCAAACTTTTACACTTGTGTTTTGAAGGCTCACATAATAACCTTTACACTTGTGTTTTTGAGGCTCACACAACTACCTTTACACTTGTGTTTTTAAGGCTCACACAATAACCTGTACACTTGTGTTTTTAAGGCTCACACAATAACCTCTCTTAGTGTTTTTATAGGTTCACACTACAACCTTTACAAATGGTGTTTATGCTCACACTAAACAATGACCTAAAGAAAAGAAAAGATTGAGTAGCAAAATTGCAAGAGTTTGGATTACAAATCAATGAATTTTCTTGCATGTACATCTATTTGGTGAGGTATTTATAACCTCTACCCACCAAAGAAACGTTGTAATAAAACTGGTAGCAAATCTTCAAAGTATGCTAGATAGATTTTTGCATTAAATGTTTGTCAGGATTCATTCGCGGTAACAATTTTTCAATTTCCATTCGAAAGCTAAAACTTAAGGCGAAAAACCCTGTTTGTGTCTAATGGCTAGTCTACGTGTCATCTTGCCATTGGTTCACCAGAAAAATATAGTCGTTGCCTTTCACTTGCTCACAAAAGTAGAGGTCACGATTCTCCTTGTACAGGTCACGACTTATGACGTGAAATTGTCTGCCAAAAATGTTCATCTTCTTCCTCATGATTCGCGGTCGTTACCCACAAGTTGTCATCGCGATTTTTGTCTTCCAACGATCACTTGGGACATTTGTCAAACTGTGGTTGTGGACTTGATTCATTCTTGAGTTACTTCGAATTTCGCGGTCGCGATTTAGGCGTGACACTCACCATGAATTCCTCTATGACTTTGGCTCTCCTTTCTTTGAATTGGTCATGGCAGAGAAGTGGGTCGCGAATCCATCTGTCCAATTTGTCAACATGCCTTAGTCTAGTTCGCGATCATGATTTATGAAGTTGCAGTCGCGAATTAGGAGGCACTTAGCTTTCTTTAAAGATTAAGAACTTCATTCGACTTCAAATATTAAGACTAACTAAAAACTACAAAACAACACTTAATTGAATCATTAGAATTGATCAATCTCCTTTGTCAAGATCAAAAGTGATTTAAGACTTAGGATTAACCATCCTACTTCAACAATTCTTTATATCGGGTATTTATAGGATTTTTGCTAGTTAAGGCCAAGTAATATAGACATTGTCCCTTTTGGTTTGACCTAACACATATTCCCCATAGAATTCTCTAAAATGTGAATTACCTTTGTCTTTTCTTAGTCCTTATCTTTTCCTCATTTTGTTTATTGGTTAGCTAGTACCACTGCAGTTAGCATATTTATTGCATGCACTTTGAAATATTGATTATTGTGTCATATATATATATATATATATATATATATATA
>CATIWR010614943.1:0-10502 GCA_949677035.1 Omphalea diandra | reverse complement strand
GGAATTTTTAAATAAGAATAACTTGAATTATATAAATAAATGGTTTTCCTTAACATAAATTCTCAAAGACTAAAGCCAGCTACGGCATAATGGGTAAATGTAATCTTCCCCCCCCCCCCCCCCCCCTACCTCTCCATGCTCCTACAGTCCTCTTACTTCCAACTAAGATGCCACTACAACTACAATGTGAAAAAACCCACAATAACAAACTCAATAATCGTGAATCCTCAATGAAATCAACATATGCACTGCATCAAGAGGAAGAAAAAGAAAATGAAAGATTCTAAATAACAGGAGTTCTGAATAATTCTAATGCAAATCTGAAATCTTTCATTGACTTCAAACCAAAGAAACCTAAAAAAAAATAAATTTTACATAAGAGTTCTTTTCTTAGTCCTAGTTCCACAGCATACGGTCGAAGAATTATCCCACCAATATCCATTCCCAAAACCCGAATTGTTCTTTACAGGTTATAAAGCTTAAATGATTTCATACGCTTGTCTGTTATTTCACGAGTAAATATAGAAAGAAAGCATAAAACTATAAAATTCCACTTCCCTTTTTCTCCCCATATTTGCAGCAACTACAATGCGCAAAGGGGGAGTAAAAAAAAATCAAAATTGATAATTGATAACTAGAATTACAATAGCAATAAAATAGAAAATAACATCACAATCATGGTACAACACGATATAACACAAACTAAAGAGGATTAAGAATAATTATCACATTCAAATTGGTACATGATGATCGAACTAACTGATAAATAGAAAATACACAAATCCAGAAAATTGAAACTGGAAAAATGGAGGCCAACCTGGATACTGAAGTCCCCGTCCAACGAGACATTATGCGACTCGGCGAAGAGGAAATCGCCGGCGGCAGCAGCAGCAGCAGCAGTGGCGGCGCCTTCTTGCATCATCTGACGTTCCTTGCAATCAAGATCCGAAGCGAGAGCGGCCAAATCGAATTCGGAAAAGAAGGGACATTGCAACACGGTGTTGACGCAATGTACGGCGCAAAGCTTCGCCTCTTGTACCTCGTGGTACAACATCCCTACATTGCTCACTCCTTCCATTCCTAATAGTCTCTAAAGAGAAAAAGAGGAAACCCTGGAATAAATAATCTCGCGTGTGTTTGTTTTGATAGCGTTGGCAAATCGCATATTTTAGTTTGGACGCAGGAGAAAGAAGACTTCTTAGATCTTCGCTTCGACATTTAGAAGGGTTCGCTTAGCACGTGCCAAATAAAGCTGTCACGTGTCTAATAACGCCTGCCCACCTGAAACTGGTGTCACCAGGTTATTTGCTATCGTTTTTCTTAAAATATTTATTAAATCACTATTTTTATGTAAATCCGTCATATTTTTTTATGAAATAGTTTATAATTTACATAAAAATACAATATACAATAGCTTTAATCATTATATATAATTTATTTATTATAAAATATTCTTCACTCATTTAACTCTTTTCTAATTTTTATTTTTTAGTAAAAATATTAAAAATGAATTAATTTATCACTTTTTTTTACCATGTTCAATTTTACAAAATAAATTTTTATATTATAAAATATTGATCAATACATATTTTTATGTGAAATGACAATATTTCAAATTTTATATATAGACTTTACATAATAATCTCAAAATTATTTAATAATTATAATATTTTTAATTATATTTCTCTTTATTACGATATATTTTATATTTTTTTAATTTTTTAATTTTTTATTAAAATAAGAAAGATTATGTAATTTTTTAGTTTTTTCTTACCATATTTAATTTTACAAACTATATTATCGTATTGCAAAAAAAAATTCTTATATTACATACTTTTCTTTAACTCTTTTCTAATTTCTATTATTTTATATTAAAAATATGAATAATTATATAATTAATCACTTTTTCTTATCATATTTAATTTAACTAGTTTACAAAATAATCAATATAACTTCTTATGTACAAATTCTTTTATTACTTTATAATAAAATTATTATCTATATTTTTTTCTCTATTATAAAATATGAATAATATTTATATTTATTTATTAATTATCAATTTTAATAACAAACTTTTATTTTTAAATATTATTTAATATTATTATAAGGTATAATTTATAATAATAATTTTACTTAATTTATAATTAACAAACAATATTTATTAAATTAATTTGAAACATTATTTTACAAATAACTTTAATATAAATTATTAGTTAAAAATATTTGCACATTACATATAAATAAACAAAGAAAAGGGGAAACCAATTTTTCAAATCACTTTTATCTGAGTAGTTCATCTTTTTCACATAATTCATCACTATTTTTATCTTATTCTCAATAGATAGTTGATGATGTCTTCAATTTTTTAAATATCAATTTTTGCACATTCATATGTCATTATATCTCTCAAGTCTCACATGACTTTAAGTCATTATAAAAAACATCATATAGACCACATACGAGGCTAATTTCTATCTCCCTCTCTTCCTAAAAAAAAATAGTAATATCAGTTGAGATAATTTGTATCGATAATTTTGAACTAAATAAAATTTAATTTCATTATTATTATTGATAATTTAAAACTGAAAATTATATTTAATCATATGATAAAAACAAAAAATTTTAATTAGAATGATGCCAATATATTTTATAACATTTTAAACTAAAGATAGATTGATAATATTAAAATAGTTTTGTTTAGTTAATTTATCAATATTGGCATAATTAATTGATTAATATAATTTATTTTTCAAATTTAAATTTGATTTAGGATAAAAAAAAAATGGGCGAAAGTCCTATGTGGCCCAAACAGACTCAATAATATTAAAAAGGGAAGTGTTTACATCATTAATATGGCTATCTAATATTTGAAAATTGAAAATTATATTTAATTATAATAAAAATATAATATTAATAATTATAATTTTCAAAATTAAAATTTTATAATCAAAATATAATTTTAATTACAATTTAGTAATTATTGATCACAATTACCCTAAGACTTTGAATGTAACTTTTTTTTTTTATTATTTATGTTAAATTAAAATTTCATCTTTTAACAAACAAATTCAGAGAAACTCCTTAAAATTTTCATGTATAAATTATTTATTCAATAAAGATTTTTCTTTGCTTGTGTAAATAGAATTATCGCTCATAATATTAAAAAGTTATTTCATATTTAAATGAAATAAATGCCCCAATAATATGATAAATATTAAGAAGAGCGTATCATTAAAAAAACAAAGAGTTTATTAAAAAACTATTACCAGCGAATATTTGATAAAGAATATTCTTAATGTAACATTGCTTTAATGATTATTTTATTTCGCTACATAAAAAATTTATTGTAATGGAAACAACAAATTACACATATATAAATTCAATTTTACTTTCGTTATCACTGTAATTTTCACTTTTATTATTTTAAAAGCCTAATGTTAATATAAATCTAAATCTTTGCGTATTCGCATGATTTTAGCCTAAATTTTAAAAATTATCAAAATAAGCTAAAATTTAAATTAAGCGCAATATTAATATCAAATTAAATGTAATGTTAATTTAACATGTGTTTTTATCAAAATAAATAATAATGTAATGGCTAGCACTGTGTTGTAAAATACATAAATAATAATCTAACTTTAAAAATTATCAACATAGTCTAAAATTGTAAAATTAAGTACAATATCAATATGAGATTAAATGCAATATTAATATGAAATTAAGTGTAATATTAATATAATACATATTTTTATTAAAATAAAGAATAATGTAATAACTAGCATTGTATTATAAAATACATAAATATAAAAAACATATAAATAAAATTTTATCATCTTTTAATACAATTTCTAGTAAAAATTATATCACTAATAAATAAATTAGGTTAATGCTGAATTTCATAATTTTAATATATTTTAATAATTTTTAAAATTTATATCAAAATCATATTGCTATAAAAAAAAAAATTTGTTCTCGTTATTCCTACCACGTGCCAATCTCGACTATCACCATCTTTTTCTGCCACCACTACAATTATTACAGTGCCACTATATCAGTTGCTTTTAATGTCAGTATCACCATTATTTTACCATCAACGCTCTACATAATTACATAATTTTATTTCATTACATTAATTTTTTATTTTTGTATTGTACATAAATTATATTGGCCATCCTATTAAATTATACTGCAATTTTTTATTTTTATTTAGGTTACATTTGATTATCTTTAATCAAACATAGTTTTAGTATTTTATTATAAGGATTTTAATGTTATATTTGATTTAATTTTAATTTTAAATTTATTTCATTTAAAATAATTTCAAATAAAATAATTTTGTAAGTTTGAGTGTAAAATTTAACAAAATATTTTATTATATAAAACTATCATTTTATTTTTAATTTTTTTACAAATATAAAAAATATAAGAAAAAAGAGAGAGATAGAGTAACAAGAAAAGAAAGAAAGAGAAGAGAGAAAGAATAAAAAAGAGAAACAAGTGAAACAAATATTTTAATTAAGAGTATTTTTGTTATAATGAAAAACTTTACTAACTTTAAAATTTATTGGTAAATTCTAGCACATCAGATAAAAATTTGCATAGAGTAAATGAATTCTATAATTTTCATAAAATTGATTATAAATTCATATTTTGTGTGTTTGATATAAATAAAATTTCATTTAAAATTTGTGTAGAATAAATGAATTCCATAATTTTCATAAAATTTATTATAAATTCATATTTTTTGTATTTTGTATAAATAAAATTTCATTTAAAATTCTATTTCATTAAATCTTTAGAATAAGTTATGATTAAACTCAATTTTATCAAATTTGATAGAATTTGCAAATGAATTCAGAACTTGTAAAAATTTTCATTATAATAAAAATATTCTTAGTTAAAATATTTTTCACTGTTCCTTACATTTTCTCCTTTTCTCTCTTCTTTTTCTTTCTTTTGTTTTATTCTTTCTCTTTTCATTTTTCCTGTGTTTTTTATATTTATAAAATTTTTAAAAAATTAATGCAAGGATATTTCTATAAAATAGATTATTCCATTAAATTCGACACTACTATGTTTGGTATGAATGAATTTCATAATTTTTATGGAATTCATTTATAAATTTAAATTTTATATATTTGATATAAATGAAAATTTATTTGAAATTATATTTCATTAAATTGTTGGAATTGATTATAACTAAACCAAATTCTATTAAATTTGATAAAATTTTCAAATAAATTTTAAAGTTATAAATTTTTTAATTATGATAAAAATATTCTTAGTTTATGTTTTTTTTCACTTCTCTCTCTCTCACACACACTCACTCTCTCTTCTCTCTTTTTCTTCTAATTTTTTTACACTTGCAAAAATTTTCAAAAAGTAACACAAGGATATTTTTATCAATTAAAGTATTTTATTGAATTCTACACTTAAATCAAATACAAAATTCATTTCATTTGAAATAAAATTTATTTTTATTTTATAGTATACTAAACATAAAATTCATTTATAAATAAATTTTATAAGAAATTCATTTACAAATGAAATAAATTTTAATTGTGTTAAATCAAAATACAAAATTCCTTTAATTTGAAATAAATTCTATTTTTATTTTTGTAATATATTGAACAAAAAAATTCATTTGCAAATGAATTCAATAAGAAATCCACCTGTACATGAAATGAATTTTGAATCAAACACTAAAAAGTAAATTTTATCTAACAGTATTTTTGACATAATTAAAAAATTTTACAACTTCTTAGAATTTATTTGCAAATTCTGTCAAATTTCATAGAATTTAGTTCAATTATAACCAATTTCAAGGATTCAATGAAATATAATTCTAAATGAATTTTCATTTATATCAAACATATAAAATGTGAATATGAAAATAAATTTCATAAAAATTATAGAATTTATTTATACCAAACATGATCTAATCTATGAAAAATTAAATTTCAAAAATTTTTAAGAACTAGAACACTTGTAATAGTATAAGATAGACCTCTTGTTGGCTACTGCCTTTTTTTCTCTTTATCTAGTGCTATGCGTTCCCTCCTACTGTATTAGAGAGACCACCATGATGACTTTTTCTTTTTTTTTTTTTGTTCCCGTCTCTGTTTATGTATAATTTATGCGTATCGATGTGATTTGTCTATATTTTATTTTGATTTTGATTAGAAATTCCTCTATTGCATTTTAATTTTTGTATTTGCGATTTTTTTTTCCTGATTTTTCCATCGTCTAGTCAATTTAATCTTAGTCCAATAAAAGGGTATTTATGTTTCTTAGATTTTTTAAGAAAATTACTATGGAAAAATTGAAACGTGCATAAAGAACTCTAGCCTATAACCCCAATCAGATGGTGGACAATTTGCAATATGCACAACTATTCCTGCCTACCTATAAACCCAACTAAACAAACGACAAACCAAAAGCAAAAGAGAGAGAAAATGAAAACCACACTCATTTCCAGGGAATTTCGTTTCTTAATAGCTGAGAAAAAAAAAAAATCTACTGGGTGGGTGGGGGGAGAAAGATGGGGAGAAAGAGAGAAACGGGGTGGGGGTTTTGTTGAGATTGTAGGCACATAAATTGCACAAGTCCAGCTACTGAAAATTAATGACCAGAATCTATAGGAAACAAACAAACCTCATGCTCTGGTATGTAAACAATGATTGGCTCACTGCATAACTTTGACAGCACCTGATTCAGAGTCATGATGATTGATCAGCAAATGTTTCTGCTAGTATCACCAAGACGTTTCTGGCATAAGAAAAAAACGCACAGATTCTCATACCCTTACAAAGAGAGAATATATCAGCTACACATGAATTACTACGTAATTTATTTGACAAAATTTTGTATGCTGATCTAGAGGCACCAATTAAAGCTTGAAATGCCAAGTGTCCTCTGCCGCTTATTTGATGGAATCAAGGAAAAACAAATTTATATATCACCTCAATTTGATTCTTACTTATGAAATGTGTAACTTCTGCTTAGGAAAAATATCATTAAGTTATTAAGGATTTTTTTTTTTTAATTCTCATTCTGATTTTTCACATTTAAAAAGTTTTTTACTTCCCATTCAATGATTATTATGCATTCCCTATTTAAAAATTGTAGTCCTTGTCCAATAATGAAACTTGTAGTCTGCTCATGGTTTTAAATAAAAGTGATATACAACGGATTTGTAGGAGGTGATACGTTATTGACACTAATCCAATAAGTAACTATGAAAAATTAAGAGCTTGTATTCATGATATTAGGGACCAAAGTAGATGTGGACATTATACGCTTCATTCTTTTAATATATTTAAAAAATTACGATAAACAATGATTGGTTAATTTCTTGTTTTGTCGAGTTACCTTGATAATGGTCTAAACAGCCGTTCCAGACTAATTCAGCTTGATTCATCCTGAATCTGAATCACAATGTCTGCAATCCTATCAATATTGATGGAACTCTAACCACTTCTAGTGTGCCACCCCTCCATTCTCTCTCTCCTCCTGTCTCCTTTTCTTTTCCTTTTCCCACTCTAATAAACCTTAAGTGAAACGCCTAACCCAAACTCCCTACTTACATAAATCTAAAAACTTAAAAATTATCATTAACTTAATAATTGCCAGGCATATAATCATTGTAGGCAAGTTTTTCAATCTGTCTTACACTGCCCCAACCAAAGTTGAAATAGGAGCTAGTCATAATAAAGAAAATGAGGGGCACTCGTAGCTTCATCTCCATTTTATTGCAAAGTAAAATAAATTTTAGCAACAATTAACCTTGACAAATACTTTTGAGATTGTAGCTCTAGGCAATAAAAAGGTATTAGAAATGGAGGATTAAATTGGCCAACCCCAAATTTGTTCATGCCTATTGGCAGCCATGCAATGCGATGCAATTTTATTAATTTGGAAACTTTTTTTTTATAAGTATTCTGGTAAATTGGATTTTTCAAGTACTCATACAAAAGTAAGCATAAGGAATCCCTAGATCTTGTAGTGGCAGTTGTCATTCTTCTCCTATATAATGAAATTATATGTGTTTATCACGACCTAGGCACATTGACAACCCATGTAAGATTCCTCATCTTGTTTTTCCCCTCTCTTTATCTGTGTTTATGCTTATCTTTATATGCGTTTGTGTGGGAATATTATCTGAAACAAGTATATGCCTGATAACTTGAGAAAATTTGCAGCAGTGTTGAGTGATATAAAATGAATAACTCCATGAAAGCAGGAAGCAAAATAATAGGATTGGACTAAAATGTGCATCAAAAAGAATACAAACCAGTAGTTCTGACTCTCCTCCCCAAAACTCATTACGCCCAATGCGCTGACAGTAACTGTGAAAGACATCAACAAATATAATAAATAGATTTCCCACCACGAGGTCATTATACAGCATACATTAAAACACCTGAAATGGATAGACATATATACCTTTTCAAAGACTCTTCAACTGTAATTGCAATCAATGCTTCTTCATGTTCTGGGCACTCCTTACCACTATCACAAATAATCTCTTTCACAGCCATTCGTAGATCATTTGAAATGTTTGAACAAAAGAATGTAAATCTTATGCCCAAAACTTACATCAAAATATAATATTATTGATCTCTTCCACGATACCCAAAGTCAATACAGCTTGACACTTGACAGCTCAAGTTTTTTTATCAAAATTAACAGCGTACAACTCGAAAATTCAAATCATCAACCCAAGAAGCTTTTGCTATTTACCAGCTTCCATATGATGAAGTTAGCAAATTTTCACAGTTTTGGCCTTTTTGGTCAACTATTTTTAGTGCATAAACAGCAGATATAGTTGTTTCTATCGATGACAAGCAACAAACATGTAATCGAAGGATGTAAAAAAAAAATCATACTCGATAAAACTAAAGGTACTTCTCCACAACTAAGAACAAAAGATACTCAATAAATCTCAATCCATGATGAAAAGACACTAGCTAGAAAGTAGCAAAAAAAAAAAAAAATTGACATAGCAATAGAAAATATATGAAATGGCAGACGAAACTAATATCATAAAAAATGATTTTTTAGAATCAAATCACACATATGCTTGTAACCCACATGGAGTTTGCTTTTTTAGAATCAAATCACACATATACCTGAATCATCTCTCTCTTCAGGGGGATTAAGAGAAATCCCTTTATTGAAAGCCATTCCTTTGACCTGATTTCATCAATAGCAAACATTACTACACATCATCAAAAAGCACATATAACATAATCCATTCGAACAGAAAGGTAATAATAATAATAAGACCGAATGGTACCAGAGCACGAAATAGACAGCGGCCATCCCCAGTAACTTTATGAACTGAATAGCGCTAAATTTTTTTCATCACAGGTGATGCCCTAATATCACCAGAACAATTAGCAAAATAAATTTGCGTTAAAAATGTTAATGACGGAGGAACTTACAGCGGTTGTCCGATTCTAGCAAAGAACCGGTGGCTTTTCACTGCGAAGAAGGGCGCGGTTGAAGTGGAGATGGAAGGAGTATTGGCAAGTTGTTGAGTCTGGTGTAGTAGAACCTGCAGCTGGTGTGATACTAACAAATGGGCAAAAGACAGAGCTAGAGGTGTTAAAGTTGAAGGATTTGAAGGCAAAGAACTACTTGTTCCAGGCAATTGATCGGTCCATCCTTGAAACAATTCTCAGCAAAGAGACTTCTAAGCAGATTTGGGATTCTATGAAAAAGAAATTTCAAGGATCAACCAGAGCAAAGAGGCAGCAACTTCAGGCACTTCGTTTGGAGTTTGAAATGCTTCGAATGAAATCAGGAGAGTCAGTTTCAGAGTTATTCTCCAGGACAATGACAATTGTCAATAAAATGTGTGTGCATGGCGATAAGATGGATGATGTGATGATAGTTAAGAAAATTTTCCATTCAATGACGCCGAAGTTCAATTATATGGTTTGTTCCATTGAAGAATCAAATGATATTGATGAGCTTACATTAGATGAACTGCAAGGTTCATTGTTGGTGCATGAGCAGAAGCTAATCCAGCAAGACAAAGGAGAACAAGCTTTGAAAGCCTCCATGAACAATACTTCTTCAATAATAAGGAAAGGAGATCGTGGAAGAGGCAAAGGTCGTGACAACAAGAATCGCAAAAATTTAGAGGATGAAAAGTCTCGTGATTGTTAAGGGAGAGGTAGAGGCCAAGACATAGTTGTCAAAATCGCGAGTTGACTCGTACGATTTTACGAGTCAAAATCACGTGAACGATTTTAATCATATATAAAATCGGATTTATGGTAAAATCGGGTGAAATCGAGTTTTGACTCGTTAAAATCGATGAAATCGGGTAAAATCGGGTGTTGACTCATTAATTTTTTTTTAATTTTTCTATCTAATTTTCTCCCTTTGTTTTTATATTATTTCTCCTATATTTTTCTCTAATTTTTCTTCCTTTTTTGTTGTTGGAATGCTTTATTTTCTCTCTTTTTTCTATTTTTTGTTGCTCAATTTTA